>CAXAMN010019890.1:940149-972518 GCA_963970005.1 Durusdinium trenchii
TGATCATTGTGAGGTTGAACTTCACAAGAACAAGTATATCATTCTACTTGTTCTTGATGGTGCCACAAATCTTCTCTGGGCTACGGCACAGAAAGACCTCATAGATCAAACCACCATCCAAGCATTGAGACAATGGTCTGATGAGAACAATTGTGTTCCGAAGGCCATCGTAGGAGACGAAGCCTTTTTCACAGATGCTTTTGTTGAATACTACAGGTTTCATGGTATACAACAATGTCCTTGTGGGCCAAGAACTCCTTGGCCGAACCGAGCAGAGACAGCTGTACGTTTGTTCAAACGTATGTGGCATGTTATGAAAGTAGATCTGGATGACCCACGTTTTCGTGGTGTTACAGTCAGAGAAGTGGTCAAGAAAGTAGTGTGGGCAAGAAATTGTCAGTTGACTATCAGTGGATATTCACCAATAGAGATAGCAACTGGAAGACGTCCACCAGATCTTTTTGACCTTGAGACCGCAAGCCCTGAGCAATTGTCAGCTGATGCAGCCGCACAAGATCGTACAAATCTGGAACTACAACGTGTGGCTTTGAGAGCTCATCAAGAAGCACGACAAGCTCAGGACCTTCGAGCAGATCTTGCAAGAAGGACTATGCCAAGTGACGGTCCCTATTTCCAAGGTGAGAAGGTTTTTATTTGGACTCAGGATTCATCAAAGTTCAAGGATAAAAGACGTTGGGTTCGTGCCACAGTACTTGGACAAGAAGGAGCTATGGTCCAAGCCAACACTGGTAAGGCAGTAGTACGCGTGAATCAGTCGAAGATTAGACGAGATCACGATGAGTGGCACGATGTTTCCATACCGGCATTAGACGATGAGAATTCGGAGAACTTACGGGAAGATCACGAACTGTATGTTGATGCCGAATTTGGAGAACAGTCCTTTTTCTTTTGTAATGATGATCATCCTGATGTTGTTGAGTTACTTCATGGAAACAGTGGATTATCTTGGTTCCTTTCAAGGAATGGTGTTAGAGTTGCATCTCCTATGGACTTCAAGGCAGGATACAACTTTTCCACTCTGAAGGGTCAAGATGGTATTTGGCAGCAACTTGAGAGGTTGCAGCCCCACTGTGTAGTGATCAACAACCCTTCTCCCGAACAAAACAGAGCTTCGATTTGGTTGCTATGTTGCAATGTGATTGAGTGGCAGTTGAGAAGGAAGAAACATGTGTTTGTGACTGTTCCCAAGGGAAACAAGTTTTGTCTGTTTTTGCAGAAGTTCATTTCTTCTTTTGGAGAATCCGGTTTTTCACTTTGATGTGGATATGAATTGTTTTTGCTATTGTCCGAAGGGAATGAGTTACGTGACAGTCTTCCACTCCTATGCATCCTGCCAAGGATGGAAAGGTATTGGTGACGGTTCCTTCCAAGCTAAAACAGTGCAAGCCACCAGAAGCAACCAGTACTTTAAGGATGCTGACTGGAAGAAGTTTCCATTTTCATTTTTGGTTGAGATGAATCGTTTCCTTCCTTATGGTGAGACTTCTGATACACGTCAGAGTTTCCTTATTGAAGATCTTCTGGAAAATTTTGACTCTGGAAGTTTGTGTGGAACAGCTCTTTTGTTAGAAAGAGAAGCTCATCAGTCAATTTTGTTGAATTCCGTAAGAACGGAAGAGACGACGGAAATTCCGGTTCCACTTCGACATATACTACCACAAAGGTTCACTACTACTGAACTGATCAGAACTTTGAGGCAGGTCGATGCACTACCTCAGAGATCAGAGTTTGATGTGACAACATCCTCTGATTCTCGAATTGTGTCATTGATTCCAGGCCTGAAGGAGATTAGACGAAGAACCTTGCCACAGATGTATTTTGAGAGATGTAAGGTTTACCGTGGTACCTTTGGTAGAGTGCATCCTCTTTTCAATTCTGAAGATGATGCAGTGTTGATTATGTGGAAGCCAGGAAAATACCATCAGGTTTTCTTTATGTTTGTGTCACAACTGTCTCCTCATCATGAACAGTTTTTGGTAGATCATTGGAGTATGATAGTTTTCGAGACAGAGACGACAGGCGCCGTGAAGCGCGTTGTGACTCCTGATGAAGTAGCTCTAGAGGATCCAAGGGATCAACCTCCAGACTATGGACCACCGATGGATGATGATATGGCTTATGAGCCAATTCCAGTCTCGGGGGAACAGCAGTATTTTGATCCAGATGATGAAGATATGTATCCGCCTGGTGATGGACCGGGTGGCAACCCTGATGATCACCAGGGTGGACAACCTCCGGGACCACCTCCAACAGGTTCCGCAGCTGTTCCGAATCAGTTCGGAAATCCCGATGCAACCTCCGATAGGTTTTCCGATCGATACGGATCCGGTTCATCCGTTCGTTCCGTCGCCCGATTCAAACATGCCGGAGCCAGAACCATATGTTCCGGAGAATCGTGAACGTCACAGCAAGCACATGCGGAAGCTTTCTGTGGACTCAACGGATGCTTTGCCAAAAGCTAAGGTGAAGTTTCAGGTTAAACGTTCTAAGGTTCAGTTGCCGGGACATGACGAACCTATTCCGGCACCTCCGAAGTCTGTTCCGACAAGTTTCTTTCCTGGACATTCGGAGAATCCAACAGCATCAAGTTCGACATTCCAGTACCTCCGAATACGATCGGAGATGATGACAATCAGACGACTGATTCGAATGAGACAGATTCAGAACCTATTTTTGATGAAGAAGATGTGAAAGGTTTTGAGAAGGATCCAGACAAGAATCTGGACGATGAGAAAAATCTTTTTGTTAGTTTTGACGATATGGATTTTTGTGTCGTAGGTCCGAACCAAGCTCCTCCGAGTTTTAACTCGTATGATCCGAAAGGCTTCTCACAATTCTGCCAGTATCTTGCGAAGACAACAGTGAAGAAGACGCCGAAGGCAGAGAGTGTGATTACTCCGGAAGTGCTCCGGAAGTATGCAAAGGAGATCAAGCAAGCTAAACTAGAGGAGTTTCGCAGCTTTTTAGATTTTACTGCGATGAAGTATCGTGACCTAAGAAAGCACAAGATCGATAACTATGTTACCGGTCGATGGGTCCTGACCATCAAGATTGACAAAGATGGTAATTTTAAGAAGTTTAAGGCCAGATGGGTATGTCGAGGTTTGCAAGATGCCCAGAAATGGGACCTCCAGACGGACTCGCCAACCGCGACCAGGTATGGTTTTCGCGTAGCATGTCAGCATGCAGCTTCTTCTTTTTGGGACCTGTTACACATCGACTTGAAAACTGCCTTTCTTCAGGGGGAACTTTACGACCTCGAGCGACGCGTTATTCACGTTCAACTTCCGACTGACATCGGATTGCCGCCGTATCTCGTCGGATTGTGCACCCGTTCGGTGTACGGATTGAGCGACGCGCCTCGTCGCTGGTGGAATCGACTCGACAAGTTTTTGCACTCACTCGGATTAGTTCCGACTCGAGCAGATCGGTGCACGTACGTCTGCTACTCCGGATGTTTGAAGGTTCCTAAGGCTGTGAACTACTCGTCAGAGGAGATGCCAGTCGAACCGGAACCGGTATCCTTCTACGTAGCAGGTGCGCCGCCGAACGAATTCCACGACGCAGCGGAGGAAGTTCGTAGGTCTTTTCTCTGTGAAGAACGTCTGTTTTCGGTGTGTTACGGAAATAGGTCGGAGAAGACGGTGATGCGTAAACAGCTTAAGGTAGAGGATGGAAAATGGACTCCTGTGATAGATCAGGAACTCCAGAATTTCCTTGACTCGGTAGAGCACAAGCCAGGTTGGCGCCAATATGCAAATGGCCATGCTCAAGTTGCGTATCGCGCTAAAGCTCTTCGCACTCCCGAACCTACGTATTCGCGTTCGCGTTTTTGTTTTCGGACTTCGATAGTTAAGCGTAAGGGTGTTTGGTGGCTTCTCGAGACAAACAATGATATTCGCAACGAGAAGAATACAGTGACGTTAGAGGAAGAAGCTGAAACGCTTGTCAGTATTTTTTTCTTCCTGCTGAACATACGTATACTGTGACACAAACGCCTCAGCTTACACCTGAAGTTGTGGAAGAGTTGCTTGAGCATTTTATGGACCCTGTGCATGGAAGTAATTCTAAGAATAGGTCACCAATTGGTATGTGTTGTTTACATGTTGATGATCTTTTTGTGACAGGTAATGATATCTTTTTGAAACAGTTCAAGGAGATTGTGAAGTCACAGTTTAAGATTGGACACGAGGACACTAATGACCTGATGTTTACTGGACAACGTGTTGCTTGGAAGATGCAAGAGAAGACTAAGAAGAAGGAGTATATCTCAGTAGAGCAATCCCTTTGTGTTCAAGAATTGACTGAGATTATTATTCCAAAAGGTTTGAAGGATGAGGACAAGTGTGACAAAGACATGCACACAGCCTTCAGATCCCTTCTTGGCAGCATAAACTGGTTACAATCCAGAACACAATTCCAAGCATGCTACCAATTCTCAAGGTCAGCATCAGCATCAGCAGGACCTACAATAGGTGATTGCAAGGCCCTGAACAAGCTGTGCAAACAAATCGTGACTGACCCTATGGAGTTACGGTTTTGGCCACTTGAAGGTAGTCCACGCTTAATTGCTATGCCAGATGCCGCATTCAGGAACAACAGCGACAAATCCTCTCAACGTGCTATGGTTATTTTTATGGGTGAGCAAAGGAAGGCAAGGCAGAAGAACGCTAAAGGCTCACTTATTTTCTTTGAATCTTCAAAGATCAAGAGAACAACCCTGTCCACAACTGTTGCAGAGTTGTATGCATTCATGAAGTGTTATGGCGCTTGCCAAATGCTTAGAGGCTTGATCAAGGACATTACAGGTGACTCTACTGACATTCACATGCGCACTGATGCTAACAATCTTGCGACTACAGCTAGTACTACTCATGTTCCTGAACAACAGGAGACTATTCATATGATCCAAATGCTTAGGAAGGAAGCATGCTCTGGTGCAATTGCTGACTTGTCACATATACGCACTCAGTGGTGTCTTGCTGACTGTCTTACTAAGAAGTCTGCTAGTCCTCAAGCTTTGATAGATGCAGTACGCAGTGGTTGTTTAAAGGAAGTTGATGCACATCCACCTTTTAGATCTCTTATTGAACATAAGGCATATTTGCGTGGATGGATTCCTACAGTATGCACACATGTTGAGTTTTCACATGATGTGTTTTATCTTGGAGATTCTTTGCACTGAGAGTGAGAGGAGAGAATTCAATGCATGCAGTTTTGTTTTGGAGACCTTTGAATCTCTTTCATGAATTTGCGCCTGCGGCTCAAATTAGCTTAGCAAGATCAGCACTTTTCTTTCGAAGACCATTGCTTTGCATTATCGACTACCTGTCATTTCTCAGACTCAGGACGCCGGCCTCTGACCGGTGGACTTTGTATCAACAGAGATGGCCGGTCAGGGAGCGTCCAGCAGAGGTCCGCTCAATATCCTTGAGTATGCTCAAAACTGGTCGTGCAAGGTTCCCTGGGGGAAATCGGAGAACTGGGCAAATCGTTTGAGGCGCCCACGCACGCTGGTTGAGTTCCAAAGGAACTCAGAGCAGGATGAGTTTATCATAGCTGACATTCTAGCAATGTGTTTGACACCTGGGAACCGTGATAGTTTCGATTTTCGAGTACGATGGTTCTCAGAGATTGCCAGATACGCTCTTGGCTATGTCACCCAAGAAGAAGAGGATGAATATGAGAAGAGAAGACAGTTCGTGGCAACAAGAGTCTCGTGGAGGCACAATGAATATGGAAGGATCAGCACGGGGCTCAACTATATGCTACGACATGATCGTTCTCTCGACAGATTGATGGACAATAGGGCGATGATAGAGCTTATGCCTAATCAGAGGGAACTGCTCCTATGCCACAACCCTTCACGATTCATCCTTCTGCATTCTTTGCTATATTGCATAGCGATGAGAAGCAAAGATTTCATTTGGTGATTCGCTTGGACAAGAATGTTTGGCACAACACAGGCAATCAATACGATATGCCCTTCTCCATGCATTTGGGAGTGAACCAAGGGCATACAGGACTCTCATATAACATCAGTCCAGAGAAGTTGAATCATAGATTGACTTCTATTGAGGCAAGATGTTTGGGACATGTTTTTCATGTTACCAAGAAGGAGAACTGGGCCAGCATTGCAATGTATGGTTTGATGAGAGATCCACAAAGTTGGAATAGAAGGAATAGAGGTGAAGGAAGAGATTATGTTCATTTCATGTACAGCAATCCACAAACTTTGCCTTACATTCCTTTAGGTCCAGGTACAGTGGTTCCAAGGAACTATGACCAGCCTTTGTATGTGAAGCTTAACGTGATTAGTTGGCTTCAAGCTGGACGTCCTCTGTATTTCAGCAACAATGGAGTGGTGCTTGCACATTGTGATGTAGAGCCCACATATTTGGACAATTAGTGGAGATGAACCACGACCACAAGATGCTCCAGAGCCAGCTAAGGAGTTGAGTATCCCTTTGTCCACAGAGGAGATGGTGGAGAAGGTCAACAGGGAGAAGAAGCAACAAGAAACTTTGCGATCCTTGTTCAAAAGACTCTCACAGGACACGGCATTTGCATTGGAAACTATCAGAAGGATTAATGCAGATGAGCCTGGGGTGGAACAAACCAGAAGGCATATGTCTCTTTGGTTAGATGAGCTGACCTACAATGCCATTGCGAGATTTTTCAGCTCTGACAATGATCCTACACGTGAGTACAATCGTTCACGATTGAGGTCACGTCAGGTGATGCCTGAAGGCCACTATCAACCTGGATGGTCTTTAATTCCACCTAAAGAGATTGATGATCGTGATCCTTGGAGCATCTTAGGCTATAGTACTCCAACGTTGATTGTCAATGGAGATGGTGCTACCTCAAGATCTTTGTTTATGGTACACCCATTAGTTCTGAGCAAGGATCAGCAAGATCTGGTGAAGGCTGATGAGGAAGTGATTCGCTTTGACCACCTATGGAGGGACATCACTTCAAGGAGATCAACAGCAAGGACTTCTGGAGAACCTCAGCAGGATGAAGAAGATGACTCTGCTCATGTTGCTGAGCGTGAGATGACATGGTTCATTCAGAATGTCAGCAACCTGATTCTCAACCCATGGATGGTATATGACATTGGCATGGTATCACTCCATGATCGCCAAGGAACACGTGTACTTCAGAGCACTGGAGAAGACGTGATTCTGGTGCGGGATTGGGACAGGTTGACAAGACACCAGAGAGAATATTTTTGTAGAAGATACAAGTTGCTGCGTCCAAATATTTATGGAACAGAGGATGACCCCAAGACGTATGCACCGAGTTTTGAACCTGGAATTTTTCAGTGGATGGAGTTGGCACAAACTGGATATCAACAGTTTTTCTTCATCCGTGCTTGGGAGAATGGACGCCGCTGGGCTGAAATTCTGACAGACCATGGTATTCACTCTGCAGAACTTGCAAGTTTCTTGGATATGTGCAGGAATCCCAAATTGCTGGGTTGGAACTTTGGTATTCCAGAACCTCAGTGGGATAATTTTGGCAACTCAGTGGAGGAAGCATTCAACAATCCTTTATTTGCCAAATTGCACTATCGCTTCAAGCAGGAGGAAGAGATTGGTCGTGTCACGCACCTTTTGTCTGAACTTGTTTGTGACTTTTTCATCAAGGTGCTTCCCAGGTGGGTTCTTAAGCATTCGATCTTGTGGGAAGAGTTTATGATTTTGGATCCAATCACAAATCTCCCTGTTTACAAGACTTCAGAGGACGCCTTATATGCAGAAGAGGATCCAGAGAAGTATCATACACATTTTGCTATGAACTTCAAGAAATTCCGTTTTTCTGCAAGAGTTGTGTGGTACTTGATTGACCGTGACAGGAATCATTTAGAGAGTTTTCTTCACAACTCCAACAGCAGATTTGTGCAACATGCATGCTATCAACTTCGTGAATATGTTCAAGCGCGTGTTGCAGTTTCTGATCCCTTGTATGAGATGATCAAGAAGGAAGAGTTTGAACGCCAATACAATTCCAAGTTTTTGGAGGCGATTTCTTGCTCTCGTGTTGTAGTTGAGCCTGTAAGTTCAGGGACGTTTGAGCCATCATCGAAGCTGAACTTAAAGGTACTACAAAACATCCTGAAGGGTGTCTTCAAGATCCAGAAGGATGAGGAGCGTGCCAGAGAAGGTGAGGAAGAAGAAGAACAGGCAGCTCAAAACATCTCAAACTTGCTGGCAGATGATATGGAGCTTGGTTTTGATGATGACAACGTGCCAGTATGGAGCTCCATTGTCAACAAGTATAGAGAAGGTGATCAGGTGTTGCAGGGAGAAGCAGTGAAGATTACTCATCTTTACAAGGATAAAAAGGACAATGAGAAGGCAACTGAGTTTTTCAGTTCAGAGAGGACAGATTTTTATGAGACCTCAGATTCTCTTCCAAGAACCAGGGAAGAAGATTTTATAGAAGACTTGCTCACCAAGGATGTTGCAGAACAAGCTTTTGAGGCAGGTGAAGAAGTTCCTCCATACACAAGAGTCTCCACTATCACTGGTGGAATCTATACTGGTAGTATGGTGCTTGTGGAAGGTGAAGATATGGAAGAGGAAGCCCTTGAAGAAGATCCTGCAGTTGAACTAAAGAAAGATGAAGAAGGTTTTGATGAGAATGCAGGTGTTTTTCCTTCAGAGGAACGAAAGATGGAAGTGGACCAGGAGGAAGCCAAGGATGAGTCAGCGCCACACTTTCTGTCAAGAGAGATAGGTGAGGACTCAGCTGCATCGCACTTACCATCAGGTGAGAAGGATGCTAACCTTGATGATACTTCAAGTCTGCTGAAATCTAAGAGAAGCCGCCTGAATAAAATTCCTGATCCTCATTTTCATGAAGAAGTTCAGGATGATGCAACTCTTGAGGAGAAGAAGAAGGCGGTGGAGAAGATAAGAGAGGTCAGAGAGGATGATGGAGAGAAGAAATTGGAGGCTGAAATCCAAGAATCTTTTCCATCTGAAGTAGTTGTTGATACAGATCCAGTGGATGCTGATCCAGTGGATGCTGACAATACCTATGAGTTGCATACCTCACCTTTGAGGTTGTTTGGAGAGCTTACAGGAGAACCAGGTATTGGCTTTTATCAACAATGCTTCAGGGAAACTCACGCGAGATTGTTGAACCATGTTTGTTTCAGAAAAGGTGAGCTTTCCCATCCTCACTATCAGTCAAGGATCAATGAGAACGATTTTGTTCGATCCATTCGAAAGGTCTGTCCAGTACCTCCACCTGATTGTTATGAGGACAGCTCAGAGCATGATTTGAAGAGATTTTTCATCAATGATGACCGCATCGTTTATTTGGATGACAAGTATCAGGTCGATCCAAAGACCCTTGAAAGGGCAGAACAAGCTCGAGCAGATTTGGAGGATACAAAGAATCAACTTAGAGAAGAACTGGAAGAATATGGTCCTAAGGGACCTAGTTGGGACTTTGTCACCTTCTATGAAGAGCTGTGCAAAAGACTCCTCAAAGGAAGAATAGAAGAACAATATGAAACTAACTTATTGGCCAGCTCAGAGTCCCTGACATTTTTATCCTGGAACTATGGCAACATGGTTCGTGGTCAGAAATACACCACACCAAAGTTTCTCCAAGGACTTGATCGTGCAATGAAGCCACGCAGACAGAGTGACATGTCACTTCAATATGAGCAATTTGAAAACAACCTTTTCTTCAATATGCTCTTCTTTTTACGTGCACATGTCGTGATTCTCCAGGAAGCTCATCTCCTTGTTCCTGCCAAGGAATTCATTGAGCAAAAGAATTGGACAGTTTGTTTCAATGATTGGGAGAATCTTGCAGTGATGGCTAGATTGGCACCAGGTGGATATGTCAAGATCATTGCTGGACATGACCAAGAACTTGGTCACTGCCAACAGCGTGATGTAACTTGGGCTATCTACGAGATTTGTTTTGGAGAAACACGGCGTCGTCAAGAATTCAAGGATGCAGACTTTGAATTTGCGGACTATGGTCCTAAGGAACAGCGTGTTCCACTTACTCGAGCGAACATGCATACCATCAGAGTCTGTAATTATCATGTTGATACACACCGTGCTGTGGATGCCCACCTATTGACAGGAGAACAGACAGCATTGATGCTGTATGAGTGTTTTGTATATGAGGTGGACATCATTTCTGGTGATGCAAATAGTTTGGCCTACAGAATGTCTGGATACAAAAGGCAGCCAATGGCTAACTATTATTACAGCACCATGCAGCATTGGATCCGCAAGTTTTCAGAAGCCCGTGTAAAAGCAGATCCTGGTATCAAAGCACCTATTCCCAGAACTTTTTACAGTTCATCTTCACTTGTCCTCAAGCAGTGTGAAGATTACTTTGAGAAACTCTGGGAAGAATACTCTACAGAAGAGAAAGAAGTATACCAGGGATCAAAGCTTGGCGATACATGTTTGTCTACCATTGTTGAATGGGGTCATTCAATGAGTGGAGAGGAATATTCAAATTCCACAGTGAGCACGAAGGAGTTCATCTGTAATTTTTCAGAGAACTTTGCTTTGATTGACGCGGAGGTTATGTGCTCAAAACCCTCTGACGATGACAGTCATGGTCCTATGTTTATTTCACTCAGACCAGCTTCCTTTTCATCTGGAGACAGAAGGCTTTATCGCTCGGGCGAGACTCTTCGAGATGCTAACTTGCGAAGGAAGGAGAGACAGAAAGAGAATAAAAGGAAAGGGAGGCCGCCAACTTCTGATCAAGCAGCTTCATCGACTGCAGCGGCAGGAACTCAGAGCGGAGGCTAAAATTTAAATGATGGTTAGGAAGTGAAGATACTTCTGATCACAGTTGATACTTTGCTTCCAGGCTTGACTTTAAGTTGCCAGGCTGAAGTTTTAATGAATCCTGGTTTGCAACAAGGAGAAACTTTTTATCAAAGAAGATACTCCTGCATTCCAGGTTTATACGCTTTAGCATGCAGATAAATACAGTTTACTAAACGGTTATTATCTGCAGGTAGGTATGGACAGTTTTTCAGAACTGATGATAACTACCATAGCCGCTCTTCTGAAATGACCTCTAATGGACAAACATTCATGGTTGATGATTAAGTCATTTTATGGGTTTGCATTTGTAGTGCAAGATTTTGTACATACATTTGCCGGTATCTCCCTTCCTTTTTGTTTTTGGCTGATTTTGGTGTCAATGTGAGAGAGTCCTTTTGATGCAGTTCCATTTTAATTTAAGTCCTGTGTATGGAAGCGGCCGAGACCACTTATAGAGAAGAACATTTCTCGGACCGAATAATTTACGCTCCTTGCATTTTGCAAGGCATTTTAATTCATTGCAATTTGTGCGGTCTTGAATTTTAGTTCTTCGTTACGCGAGTGTCGTTTACTGCTTTTATAGGTCTCTGTGCAAAAGAAGCCGCTTTCCTTTGAATTTATAGTTTCTTTAGAGCTCTGGCTATTTAAGGGCTATTGAGCGCCGGTACATGGTATCTTCGCCGGTGAACGATACAGTCTCCAGCCGAGATACATTGTCTTTGACTTTGTATTTGAGGTGAGTCAGCTATTGCTCCCTCACTGTATTTAGTATACCTTGAGATTACCTTTTCAATAGTGTGATCACACACTGGAATTGGTAAGTACAGGGCACCGTAGTTTCCTTTTAAGCTTACTAGAGCTAGCTGGACTGTTTTAGCCTTGCGGTAGAAAAATAGTGTGCGACGTACGCAATAGGCAGGAGTGGACATGAATTTTGTGCCTGCTGAAATGTAGAGGCCTACTTGTACAGGTTCCACTCCAGTGGCCTATCTAGTGTGTCCATGCTTGACTGCCATAAGGCTCAAGAGGATAAGACTCTGCGTATAAAAGACACTAGCGGTCTGCACCTCAACCGTGTACGCCCTAGTCACTCTTTCACCCCCTCCCCCTCCCCCCCCAGGATCGAATCCCCCCTGGCCCCTGGGACGAATCACTCCTCTCAATTTTATTTTATCGTTTGGATTCGAATGAATCTGCTGCTGCTGCTTGGTGGTCTGCTGCTTGGTGGTTTGCTGCTGCTGCTGCTGCTGCTTATGCTGCTGGTTTGTGGTCTGCTGCTGCTGCTGCTGCTTGGGGGGCAGCTGCTGCCGACTAACCTTTCGTCCACCCCCCTTTTCTCAAGTGAATTGTAATTCCAATTTTTGAGAAAGTAAATTCTGCTGTGAGTGCCAAGGAGGACATGGTCACAGATGTCCTTCTCCTACAAGGAGTCATGCAGCGTGGAAGGGTTGGCCAAATTCAATCTTCTGATTTGGCGGATGTATGACCCATATCACAGGCCTTTATTGAAATTGGATGAACAGTTGAGGTTTGGCCCAATCTGGCTGAAGATACGAGTGATTGTTTTGTCTCCTTCTGAGGAGAAGGGAATCATCACTTCTTGGAACAAAAAGGCAGAGGAGGCAAGACCTGGTTGCGGTGACACGTACTCAGAAGCTACCAAATCCATCTGAAAAGACAACACCCTCCCAAACCAACAGCCGTGAGCCGTCAGCATCCATGCAATTTGTATTAGACTTATACTCTAGCATCGTTTGGAGGTCATGCTGATGCGAGTGGTTACTGCAAAAAGCTGCGACAAAGATGGTGGCGCTAGCGGTCTTTGAATATCAGCAGGTGGTTTAATAATGCGAGTGACTGCTGATTGGTGCTGTATCGGACTGCTGATTGGTGCTGTATCGATACTGCTTGGCTTAGAGGGTTACGATTTAGAAGGGTTGAAACTCAACAACCTGATTCTAGTTCAATCATGTTGAATCTTTATTCTATTGCTGAAGTTGGAAATTGGATTTGAAGTATCAGTCCTCAGTCCTCCGGATGAAGCCAGATTAATGTCACCCTCTCGTGAATGAACAGATATGTGTGGGTGCCGGTGTCGCTAGCAGATGTTCTCGATTCCTTCTGCCAGGTTTTGGGGCATAAGTCGCAGGATGTTGTGGGCAAGGAGTGGGGCAAAGATCAGAACTGCGACGGGGAAAAGACAGCAAGGACATTTGATTTTAGTGTTTTTGGTTTTGAACTCCAACGGTTTGCTTTGCCAGGTGTGGACTGACCTTGTCTCAGAGGGCTGGGCCGAGCATTGCTTGGAGGCCCTGGAAAAGGTGCAGCTTCAGGGCGAAGAGGTTGTCTTACCCCTGGTGACAGGCCGGCACCTTATGCAGAAATTGCCTTTTGAGGAAATCTGATGCTGAACCCCTGCGAAAAAAAAAGAAAGAAAAAAACACACAGCACTCTTCACTGCCTTGTGTATCGGCATGTCTTTGAATCTTGGAGTAGCTGGACATTAGTTCGGCCATGTTTTTTTCCTCTTTGAGTTTGTTTGCTGTTCGCAGCTACCCCGAGGAGATGGACTCCACTCCGCAGTTCGATGTGTGGTTCGCACTTGGGTTTGAGAGAGGGATAGTGTGTGAAGGAACGATCAGGGTCTCGCAAGGTACGGCTTCCTGCCGCGTTTATCAAAGTCAGGGAGGAGTCAGGCGCACAGGCAACGCAGAAAGTGCCAGGATGTTTTGTTTGCTCTGGGGAACAAACAAGATGGACAGCTTCCATCAAAGAGATACAGAGTTAGTTGCTCTAAAGAAAGGACCTCTAGGAATCTCAAGCTTGAGCAAGCAGAGTTGGCCTCTTCCATGCCAACAAGTTGTGACAAGCCATGGTATTTGCTATCGAATCCGGGGGCTGAATCAGCATCATCAGACTCCAACATGTTTGAACACACTGCTCAGGTAAGTTTGGACGCTGCAGCTGCTTCCTGTTCTCCTGTGGGCACACACCACCATCACCCACAGTATGCACTTGGCCCTTGGAGATCCGCTCGATGGAAGGTCGAAGTGGAAAGTACTGGTGCTGTACAGTCAGGATAGTTTTGCCTTTGACGCGGCACTTGCAGGCCTTGGCAAATGCGCCTTTGCTTTACGAGATCTTCCAGCTGGTGAAATGATCTTGGAGGAGAACCCAACAAACTGGACCTCCAAATGGTTAAGTTTCACCAAAACATCTAGGAACAAAATCGCTAGAAGTGTGAGCTATCCTGCGTCCTAGGTAGGAGCTTCCTAGTGCTAGTAGCTTAACTCCTTACTTAATTAAATAGGCGCCCACTCATTTAAGTAAGGAGGCAGGGCCAGGGGAAAGAAAAAGAAACAACCTGATTTTATTGTCATCCCATTTTCATGAAACCATTCGATCTTCGAGACGACCGGACGACCACGACCTGCAGAAAAGAAACCGTCGGGTTTGCAGATGGGTCCGTTCCGTGAGGGTCTCGTCCGACTGCCTCGAGAAGGAGCCCTTTTACACGCGAATGCCTCGAGCGCAGCTCCAGAAGCGGCCCGAGTGGGATCAGGTGGGATGAAATTGGATCAACATCATGAACCCACTTTGAGCGGATGATGTGGATGCCATGGATGCCCATCTCATTGAAGTTAGTGTTCTCATCCGAGACGAGCTGCAAAGATCGATTTATTCTTTACCAGTTCGGGACAGTGCTGAGCAGTTGACTCAACATTGTCAATCCAAAAGTCGGGACGGAGTTGAGATCTTGCTTGTGAAATCGACATTTGAGCAGCCGATCCACACTACAACAAGAGCGTTTGTGAACGGACATCTAGAGTTTAGGATGGTTTGTTTGGTTCCCGCATCCAAGAGAGCTTTTGTTTTTGACTTTTGGTCAACGGCGAACAGCCACGAGAAAGAATGACTCGTATTAGGCAAACGGCCAGCAACCACCGGAATGACTGAAGGAAAAATCGGCAACCCAATGCAAGTGTCAAGTCCAATTAGGCCCAGGGCTCTCAAGAGGCTCGTCATCCGAAGTCATCGGGCTTTCGCGAGGCCTGGCTGGCTGCTTTTAACGGCATCCGTGCTGCGCTCAAAGCGCCTGAGGGCTCACCCTTCTCCGAGATGCCCGAGAAGCCATTGCTGGTGGGAGATCAGTGGGATTTTGTAACAAAATTCCATCTGATGTGGTCAACTTGAAACTCCACTGAGCATTGTCACAGGAGCATCCTCACATGTATTTGAAGAGAAAAACGACCAGAGAACCGCCTTGACGGATGCGGAGAGCGCGATAGACTGAAGACTAAGCCGGTTCGGGAGCGTTGTTTTGCTAAGGGGTACAGACTGAAGATGGTCACCAGTTGATAGAACCTTAGTGTCTGTTCCAGGCCAGCACAGCCCTCGTCCGGGATTTGATAAGCTTCGTGCTGCTGCCAGAAAGCTTGAAAGGTGCCTTTGCTTAAACCTGATGGGTCAAACTGCAAGCATCTACCATGGCATAAGCGTGCAAAGCAAGAGGCAACTAATCCCGAGTACCTATTAAAAAACGGACCCCAATTACAAAAAAGTCATGTCGGATCCTCCTAAATACGGTTTATATTTGTTTTTCAATTACCGCCCTTTCAAGCCGCTACTAAATTACCAACATGGCCGATTTTGGAAGGGCTCACGCAAACGCACTTGCCACCGAGGTCATGCAACACCGCATGGCACAGCGACATCACCTTTCGAAAGCTTTAGCTGTTAGTCTACTGAAGAATCACTACTCTAATGAAGGTTTTTGTAGGGGAAAAGGAAGACCCTTCGATCTGGAGGTTTTTTGCATTTTTGATACGAGTTTAATGACAGACTTTATATAAAAATTTCCTGGATTACTTTTTGGTTTTGAAACTCTTTCCAGGTGACCCTATTTTGGACCCCCCAATTTCAGGGACCCCCTATTAGAAAAAATGCGACCGAGGTTTCCTTATTAGGGGGGGGCGTGTTTTTTAATGGGTGGAAGGGATTAGTCTGGATCTTTATCTCTTGCAACCTTTATCGTGGATTGTTAAAACGGCCTCCATTATTGGTTCCCTCCACACTGTTGAACTGGCTGCTCACCCGCGGCTCTGCCACTTTCGGTCATTGACAGGCAACAAACACTTACCTGAATCTACAGCCTACCTGTGCTGTTACATGACCTCACATGATGCATAGAGACCCCTCATGTCAGTATCAGAAGATCTTCAGCTTCGCCTAGGCGCCTTGTACGGCTTTAGCTCCCCAGCCTTGGACTCGGATCACGCCCTGGTGGAGGTGGCCAGGCAGCTGGCAGAACTCTGTAAGGAGCGGCTGCCAGAGTGCAAGGTGGCTCGGCTCAGCCTGATATTCAATGATATTCATCGCCCAAGAAACTGATGATTCTGACTCTGTGCTAGGCGATGGTCTTCAACCACTGTCCACAGCAAATCTTTTACCAACCTCAACAAGTCATTTGAAAAAAGAAACAATACATTAGGTGTACGCGTCAATCTGGATGCCCATGTTATAGTCTCAAGAAACGGTGTGTTGAAATCTTGGTGGATGTTTGTGGGTCCTTTCTGAGAATTCCTCAAGCAGGCCAAGAAAGCTGAGGCTTGTTTCCCAGGAAAAGATCTGGGCGTTCCATCCCTTTATATAAACGGCTCCAATTTGAGAGCTAAGGATGCTGATTTGGGTATGCTACAGTTTGCCATTCTGGTGACTGAGATGAGACTTGCTTGTCAAAGTGGGCATGGGCACCATCCAAGTGCTTTAGATCGGTTCACCCTGAGGTTTGGTTTCGCGCTGTCGCATTGGTCGCTTGGGAACACAAATAGAAGCTACCCACAACAAGACCACAGCAAATGACGCCATCATATCAACAATGCAAAAGCGCAGTTGAGTACACATGAGCACTAACTTTTATTTAGGCTTCACTAAAGTAGTCTACGGCATGCTCTATTTGCTTGTCTATCAGCAGTATTCGTTTGTGATGACACTAAAGTAGTCTGAACGAGATACTGTGACATGACCTCCTACTTAAGTAGTCTAAACGAGATAGGGCCCCCAAAGAATTGAAGTTTAGTACCAAAAAAAAGGCCACCGCACACATGTTTAATTGTTTGTTGTTGCCACCCTCTATATGCATTTCCGAATCAGAGGTTTTTGTGTTAATCGAACTTGCCAGCATTTTGGTTCACAAAACTTTCACTTCTCTACTGGTGGCAGTGACGTGCCAATGTGAGGGGGGGTTGGTCTCTGCGGTTCCTCGAAGGAGGTTTTGGAAGTACATGATATACACTGGACACCAGATCAGCGATTTGACCGTCAGCACATAGCTTTAGAATAAACCTAACAGTTTGGTGGCTGATCGAAACCTATATGCAGCTAAAGAAGCCCAAGCTCAGTTTGCTGCATCCAGTTTTTGGAGTATCACCGCTCCAAGCAGAGGAACATTTTTCCGGGTGGCCGCATCTTTTGGACAATGAGCAACTTGGAAGAGACTGGCCTTTCTTCAAGAGACACTTAGGGACTATGAATATATGGAATGAAGTAGACGAGAAACACAAGGCTTGTTTTAGTTCTATGATGCCATTCTTTTGGGTCATGCATGACATGCTTCTTTAGACATTGATTTCCTTGCTTTTGGGCAGACCAGGTCGCATCAACCACAGCTGCGCTCCCAACTGCGTTTTCAGCGCAGCGCCGAATCGCTGGGGCTTGCGCAGCGTGCGGCCGATCAGTGCTGGAGAGGTGGGGGACGTGAGCCAAGCTTTCCCCAATCTTTTGTGTTTTAATATCAACCTAATACGCAATGACCTCCAAAAGCTTTCAGCGCTCGGCAAAAGCATGTTGACCAGCTTGCTGGTGCCTATTCTGCTAGAGTCATTGGGCGGGGTATTTCCTGATTTGTCTTGGAGAGATAGATGTTGGACAAGTCATGAGGACTCTTTTAAGGAACACTCTGTAGTATGCCTACCTGCTTACCTCCGCTTGGTCAGGAGATCACCATCTCATACTTGGGAGAAGAGCTGCTGCTGCCGACGGTGCAGCGACAGTGGCTGCTGTGGCGCTCCAAGTGCTTCTTGAAGAGTGCATGGTCAGTTCGTGGATGGGTGTTGTTTGGCGACCATAGACTTCTTTGTTTCTAGCCAGGTGCTTGCAGCGTTGGCAAATTCTGAGAACTTACTCTCACTTGGATTCTTCACCAAATGGAGCTAGACACAGACGGCACCATAGGAACGATATCAATCCATACTTTGCATCCTTATCCATGCTGCAACTAACCATGAGTTGCTGACGCATATGCAACCATAAACACGCAACTTCTAATGACATAACCCGACACCTCTTTGGGGGCCTACTTTTTTCAAAGCGACTTTGAGCATTCCTTGATTGGCCTTCAAACAGCTCATATCGGGGCGTGTTCTTCAACACCTACTGTTGCTGCAGCAACAAATCCCACATCAGCAAAGATAGTCCTGCCCCTTCGACCAGTGTCGAGTTTACTGGAACAAGAGGCTCTCTTGTTGATGAGTCAATCCCAGGGATTTTAGTATTTCAACTTGTGAAGCTGATATCTGTGCTATGTCATATGTACTGTAGCATAGTCTTGTGAGCAAGAAAAGCAGCATCCATGAGTTGACAGTTGACACGTTCGTGCAACATGATTTGCTGCAACGCTAGCATCCAAGCGTTTGGAACCTGGGGGTCAATGGAGGGATGGCAAGCACCCGGCCCTACAGCATACCGGCAATGATGTGTAAAGCCAAGGTTTCATTTGCGGATGCCGGCGATGTGCTAGCCCTGAGGATTTGTCTTTTCAACATGTTTGTAGCGCAGTGGGGCCGTTGTAATCCTTGTGCATTCAATAGTTTTGTGCTCACAAGAGGACCCCCTTCGCGACCGAGCTTGCAGCTCCTGCATGCCTCTGCCAAAACGCTGGCGGGTGGGGTGGCCCAACGACAGATTGGTTGGTCGAAACGCACAGTATCACTCTGCAGCAAGGAAAGGGGACCTTACTGAGAATGGTAGAGGTGGAACTTGAGACACATTGACATTGATGTGAGAGGTGGTTCCCTCGTCCATCCTCGTTCGACCACAGCCCGGAGATGGAGACCACTTACCGCGGCTGCTCGCAGGTCGTTCATCAGCCGGCGGTCTGGCGCCGCAAGGAGCCCTCCACTGCTGGCCGTGCTGTGGCCTTGTTGAAGGAAGGCACGGAGTTCGACACCAATGGAGTGTGGCTCAGCCATTATCCGATGTGCTTGGGTTTGTGCTTCTTGAGTGTAATCAACGGCTTCTTCTTTGTGTTTTTGGCGTCACTGAGTTGGGGGATCCAAGGTCGCAACGTACCAAGGAAGGGCTTTGGATCTTTGCGGAGGACAGTGATCTGATGCTTGGACGGGGCTCTTGTTGGTATGAGCGTTGATGAACACAACACCCTTTCTCAAAGGGAGATCCAGCGTCTGGTGTGCTTTCCAACAATACGTCTGCCTACAGTGCCTGCCCACAGTCAGCTTTTAAATCTTAGGAAGAAGAATGGCTGGGTGCTGGTGGATGGCTCCACCTTGGGTTGCAGCCTGAAGTTAAACATACAGAGACTCTGGAGTTAGAAGGCCCCTTTAACGGGGTCCAATTTTTTTTGGCCCCTACCTTACTATTTTTTACTTTTCTCGTTTTTTAAATTCTTCTTGTGTGTGTGCTTGACTTTCAGCACAGAGAGAGAGAGAGAGAGGGAGAGCATGGTTTCTGAAGCTGTGGCACAGCTCAATCTCTCCAAAGCGCAGGTTTGGGGCAGCTGATCGAACCCATTGACGAGGAGTTTGCCAATATTTGGCCCGGAAGGTCTGGGCGTGTGGAACGGTTCTCAAGGAACAGAATTCTAGAGAGCTCTGGTCGAAGATCTTAGACTCTTCGAGCACAAGGCTGCATGTCGTGGAATCCCTTGCAGTTTCTTCTCAGTGTTGGGATACGCTGGTGGGATTAATTATGGTTGGGAAGTTGGCATTGGGAAAAGCACCGGCGCCATTTGTTGCCCTTAACCAATTGAGCTTCCGAAAGACCGCCGCAAGAACATGTCCTGCAGGCTCAAACACCGTTTGAAGAGGACCGTCTTCAACCGTCCAGGTGCGGATCCAGAGTCGTAGAGATGGATCAAACCCTTACTCTGGTTTCATTGTTGTGTTGCTGAAAGGCAAATGCTAGATACACATCAATACACTTTATTGATTTCATAGGATCGGATAGTAGTTGCGCGACCCAATGTGCAATATGGTGCAAATTGGTGCAATATGCTTTAAGGGCATTCAAAGGCACCTGTACATAGCCATACTAACAAGATGATCGTCACCCCAGTCGTTTGAATTACGACTAGCCCTGACAAGTGTTGCCGGAAAGGTTGCGTTTGGTGTTCCAAGCGAGGTGTGGCATTTGTCGGAAGATTTAGAGACCTAGGGAAGTTGTGTTTTCGGACTCTTTCTGCATCCCAATCATTTCAAATTGATTGCACTGGCCATGCTTACAGTTCCAGGGGATGCAGCCCGTGAGCATTATCTCAATTGGTATGACTTGGATGCGCAGAAGCTGACGGCATGGCACTGGCGCAAGGACGGCAAAGATGATCTAGGACCTTAGGAGGCTTCAGGTGAGGAATGTGGGTTTGAACAGTCAATATTTGGGAGAGAGTGGGTAGGACAGGCGTCCACATGCGACATACTTGTTTGTGGATTGATGCGGCTTATGTGCTCCTAGAATATTGGACAAGACAATCATTTAGCCTGCCACGGCCTAGATGACAAAGGAAGAAGATGAGTTCGAGGAGAGCGATTCTGCAGGTGTCTTTGTTGCAGAGTGAGAAGAACATAGCCGCATGCCACGCCCTGTTGCCACAATTTGCAAGGTTCCTCCTATGCGCGCTTTTCTCGTGAGCGGAATTGGACATGCGAAAGCTGTGGAGAAGAGATTGAAGCGTTCGTGAAGGAGGAGCGCCAGAGAGGAAGTTCCAGCATTCCCACTCGAGCAACTGTACTCTTCTCGCGTCCTGGAGATATACAACCTTTAGATCCACGACGCTCAAGTGTTGTGCCTGTATCCAAAGATTGGCTCGATGTGCAAAAAACATCGCACAGTTTGTAAAGATATTTTTGGATGCAAATTCTTATTGTATCCAACCGTTCATCCAAAGACGACTCCAATTGTGCGGAAGACGACTCCAATTGATGCACCGTTTCGACCACACACGTGTCTTCTATCCAAGCATGGAAGAAGATGAAGACTGCACCGTTTCGAAGCTTCTTAAGAATCAGAATCCGAGCCCTTTTTCAGTGGCTTCCTGACTCTTGCTTACCTTTCTACTAGTTCTACTTACTTGCTACCTCTCACTACTGACCTCTTCACAGATGACCTCTACAAGACAAGCGCCAAACAGACAGAAAAACAAGGAAGTCTTGTTTTGCCTGCTGCAAGAGCAGTAGCTTCTAGTTCCTCGTAGTAATGTCCTTGTTACTAGTAGCGATGCCCTTGTTACTAGTAGCTTCTAGCCTACAAGAGTCTGTTCAGAATCCAGGAGCAGCTTCTTGGAGAAGTCGCACAACGTGTATTTGCACCATGTCGTGATCAACCAACCCTGCGGCAGTCAAGTCACTAATGTGTTGGGTTAATGAACAAGGAAGTAATGTGGTAGATCACAACAGCAGGGGCACAGGGGTAACCTGTTTGGATTGCATGCATGTGCTTTGCAGAAGTTTCGAAAGAGATGCATCCCAATTTGGCGGTTGTTGGCTAATGATCAATGACCCTGTGAAGGGATAGTCGAAAGAGCATTCAAAGCCTTTGCTGAATGTAGGAGGTGGACAGGGACTCTCAACAACCCCTTGGGTTGCTCACACAATGGCATCAAGTTGTGTGTCCTCATACTATCGGAAGGGCTTTCTTGCAGTGAAAGACTTTGTGCGAGGGTCACACCCTACTATTGTGCAAGGCAGTGTTCACCAGTCTTGCATACTCAAAGCCTTAAGCTACTCGTAGGTTGTTTTAGACAGCTGACGGTGTTCGAGGCCATGGCATTGCATGACCAAAGACGAGCTTCCGCGGCGGGCGTTAAAGGCTGCAACCATGATGCCAATCCGACCGAACTGACAAACCTAGAAGCTTGCCATCCTTCCGGTGGCACATGCGCACATGACATGTGTGCTGCTGCTATGTGCTGCTTGAGTTCATTTCACATGGGAGGCTTGGTTCTGCCAGATGAGAACTTTGTGCTTACCGCGCTGCGCTGCTTTGATGAACAGTTGGTCAGGTTTGCAAAGTCCATTAGAGCATATTAGAGCAAACAGGGCTTGCTGGTTGACCCGAGGCCTAGCAGATGACGCTGGGCGCTTGTTTGGCCGTCGGCACTGGATCTGGCAAATGGGCCTGCTTTTTGCTGTTGACTTGGATCTATCATTGAACAGGCCGAAGGGAATTTTAGTGCCGTCCTTTTATGGGCAAGGATCCTGTTTATCTAAAGCACTGATATTGTAGTTGCTGCAGTTGCCTTGTACCGAACATTTCAAGGACTGATTTGGGTGGGCCAATACAATAGCCTCCAAAATGATTGCTTTGATAGCATTTGGAACCTTTGCGCATGATGCTTGTTTTGCTGCGAAGCCTGGTTGCACCCTTCCGTGGGAACGAACACCAGATTCGCCATGAAAAGCACATCATCCAGACATTCACATCACTTATACGTATATCAAGGGCTCATGAAAACCATGCGTCAGGTTTACATACCGAAAGTGGGATGCCGAGTGGATCAGCGGAACCGCCTCAATGCTGCTGGAGGCCATGAATCCAGCGCCAAAGTCACCGCGTGGGCGTGTTCTTTTAACCCTGCTTTGGCACCTGTGCATGCGATACTAGTGTCAGCCAAGTCGCACATGTCCCATCCAAAACTAAACAGACGAGATCTCAAATCTTCCTGTGGCTGGTCCAAAGTGTTTGTAGAGCATAGGTAGTTTCATCTAAGCTACGCATGACCGAATTGAACAGCCTTAGTCACATGGCGAGGAAAAACCGTGGGAACCTTTCGAAGACTGGGTCCATCGCAGCCAGGTCTGGGATTGGCTGGCATCTTTGGAGCTTTCACAGGACGGGTGCTGATTCAATTCGTCGTGTGACATCTCAGCGTCCAGCTGAACCGGCTGAACCCAAGGTCTCATACTAAGCAAAAGACTGGCAACGGCCGTACTGGTAAGTGAGTGAAAGACGGCACGCATTGTTGAAAAAGGCAAGTGCATCAGTGCATCATTGGAATCATCGCTTGAGACACTGAAAGCAGCTTTCCCAGGCACCCAGTTACTTTCTCCACAGTCGTGCTTCGCGCCTGTCCAAAGAGATGGAGAATGTCCCATGGCTGAGAAGCGAAGCGAAAACGTCAGGGAGCGCGCCTGTGGCCCCAGGACCCTCATCATCATTGATTCACGAAAATGAATAGGATGGACTGATGGACCGACTAGGGACATCAACCTACCATGGTTTTGACCAACAGCCATGTATTGTATAGTAGTCATTACGCTGATATTTGATGGACTCAGTGTATTGTGTTGCAACAACCTCCCTGACTACAGCTGAACATTTTTGCTGGACTTCTATTGCAAGACAACGACGTTTCACCTTGCCGTAGTTTCCTAATTGTTTCCCGAATGCGTAGCGAAGGGTTCTCGTTTAACTCTTGGGGGTCTGGGGGTAGAGCTTTGTTCGCGACCCGTTGCTTCTATGTTCGCAACCGTCCGCAACCGTCCGCAACCGTCGGCAACCGTTCGCAACCGTCCGCAACCGTCCGCAACCGTTCGCAACCGTCCGCAGTAGAGCGCTAAGGCGCTGCCATTGGGGGAAGCTTTTGCAAGTGACTTTTCATGGATGTGTCACGTGTCAGTTTGCGCCGCTATTCCATTGTGATTTGCATGAGAATGAGATGTCGCGCAAGAAACGTGATGCGTTTCGCTGCGCAGGCGCAGCGTTTTGTGAGATCTGCAGATTGCTGCGCAGTTCCATTGGGATTAGCGTTTGGAGAGTCGTGTTTTGGGGTGTTGGATGTGACATTTCGTGGCAGGCGCAGTACTTTGTGCGCGTTAGACGTGTGGATGAGGAAAGATTCGTGGCAGGCGCAGGGAATCGTGAGGTCGTGAGTTGTGGTAGAGGTGAATGTCGCTGTCACATTGGGATTGGCGTGTGAGCGGGTATTGTTTGGAGGGGCTGGACTCGCGAAACTGCTTGGCAGGGCTGCGTGATGTGTGTGCTGCGATGGGTGTTTCCGCTTGACTTTTGGAGGAAGTCTCGTACGAAATCCTCGTTTTGCAGACTTTGACATGTGAGTTTTGGAGGAAGTCTCGTACGAAACGCTCGTTTTGGAGACTTGACACGTGACTTTTGGAGGAAGTCTCGTACGAAACGCTCGTTTTGGAGACTTGACGTGTGACTTTTGCAGGAAGTCTCGTACGAAGCGCTCGTTTTGGAGACTTGACGCGTGACTTTTGGAGAAAGTCTCGAACGAAACGCTCGTCTTGTGCAGCCTCGAAGCGTGACTATTGGAGGACGTCTCGTACGAAACGCTTGCAGGACTGCTTCCAGTGTGCCACAAGAGTGTCCCACAAGAGTGTCCTACAAGAGTGTCCCACAGCCACGTCACAAGAGTGTCCCACAAGAGTGGTCCTACAAGAGTGTCCCAGAAGAGTGTCCCACAAGAGTGTCCTATAAGAGTGTCCCACAAGAGTGTCCTACAAGAGTGTCCCATAAGAGTTTCCTACAATAGTGTCCCACAAGAGTGTCCCACAAGAGTGGTCCTACAAGAGTGTCCCAGAAGAGTGTCCCACAAGAGTGTCCCACAAGAGTGTCCCACAAGAGCGTCCCACAAGAGTGTCCTACAAGTGTGTCCTACAAGAGTGTCCCACAAGAGTGTCCCACAAGAGTGTCCTATAAGAGTGTCCCACAAGAGTGTCCTACAAGAGTGCCCCACAAGAGTGTCCCACAAGGGTATCCCACAAGAGTTTGCTACAAGAGTGTCCCACAAGGAGTGTCCTACAAGAGTGTGGTGTAAGAGTGACCCACAAGAGTGTCCTACAAGAGTGTCTCACAAGAGAGTGTCCCATAAGAGTGCCCGACAAGAGTGTCCTGCAAGAGTGTCCTACAAGAGTGTCGTGTAAGAGTGACCCACAAGAGTGTCCTACAAGAGTGTCTCACAAGAGAGTGTCCCATAAGAGTGCCCGACAAGAGTGTCCTACAAGAGTGTCCCACGAGAGTGCCCTACAAGAGTGTCCCACAAGAGTGTCCTACAAGAGTGCCTTTCAGGAGTGTCCCACAAGAGTGTCCTGTAAGAGTGTTCCACAAGAGTGTCCTACAAGAGTGACCCACAAGAGTATCCTACAAGAGTGTCCCAGAAGAGTGTCCCACAAGAGTGTCCTACAAGAGTGTCATTTGGACATATGTAGCTTTTCGAACGTGTTTGCATTCGGGTTCGTGGGCTCCATCTTGTTGTATTTTTGCTGAAGCCCCACACGCTAGTCCTGAACCAAGGTTGTGCTTGTGCGCTCAGATGTGGAAAAGCAGCCCGCTGTTGAGGAGAAAACATTTCTACAAGTTATAAGTTCTCATTTTCATTGTTTCTGCAACTTTAGGGAATGAAATGGGGATGGGTCAAAACCTGGAGCCCTGGTCCACAATGTTGCTTGACCTTCCAGGTAGGTCAATCAAGGTCTCCCGGTTTTGACCCACAGCCAAATAGCAACACCAACCCTTTGAATTCCCACCGTTTGCTCGCTCCTTCGGCTGCAGGAGCGCTTCCTGCGGCTGCGGAGCAAACTGCAGAGACGAGTGGATGGACTCTCACCACCGGTCGGCTGGGTCGGGAGACAAGAGCCGTTTCTTTTATGGCGTTGGCACAAGCGCCAGTGGAAACCAGTTGTTGATTTCTTTGGTGTTGTTTCTATCTGTGTAGTTGTTGTTTAGACCCTTTGCTCAAGGAAAGGTGTAGAACAATTTGACTTCACAGACGGAGTGTCGCAGACATGGCCGGGTGGCACTTCCTTCGTAGTCCGACAGGTAAGCATCCTGCCCGACCGTGAGTTCATCCCGGAGACTCTCTTCATCGCCCATTGAGCTTTCTGGAGCAGAGATGAGCTGAGTTTGCGATAAGACATTCATTGACATCATGAGGCATATTGCAAAAAGATCCAGTGCCAATGAGATATGATATGAGGCATATGAGGCTTCATTTTCGGAGGAAATTGGTTCCAAAGTGATCCATCCCCCTTGCTACCCGGGTGAACATCATCTGGACTCAGCAATGGACGGAATGCTTCTTTGGCCTGTTTGGTTCAGCATGTCCAAACAATTGCCTCATAGCGCTGATGTAGTGCTGCATTCAACTGCACCAGCGAGAACGTTCTTATGAGTGATCGGTCAGGCACCTTCGCCATCGCCATGTCATTTGTAGATGTTCAATGTTTAGGCTTTCCTCTTTCCACAAAACATGTTTCTGGGTTTGTGGCCTTTGTGGCTGAACGCGGCTGTGTTGGCTCTCTCTTCAGTCTCTGAGACTTGACGGATCTTCAGCGCAAAAGCGCAGCAACCCCATGGCGTGGTTTAAGGCGATGCAAACTCCGGGATGAGATGCATTTCGCATTTTCAAAACAATGCACGTTGCCGTGCTACATAAATGTCAACCAACTTGGGTAGCAGACCTTGAGCCCCTGAGCAGACTTTCCATTCCAGCTCTCAACAGTAAACTGTTTCAGCGAACTCTGAAAGCGCTGGTGGCACTGATCTGCAATTCTGTTGGATCATGTTGGATCTAACTGCTTCAATGTACGGGAGCACATTCTGCATGTTTTTGACTCGTTGCCACAAGGCTCTGCTCATTGCAGCCCTTGGCCATGCAGAGGTGGGTAGCAAGATTTTGCAACTCAAAGCTGCAAGATTGCAGAACCATGAGGATGAACCACGGTGAGCCAGAACTCTTTTCCAGAGACTAGCTTGACCAGATAACTCTGGTAAGAACAGGAAATAGACCCTTCAGCACTGCATTTCAGCCGTTCCCCGGAGGCACAGCACTTGGTTGAAATGCACAAAATCATCGGCATTGAGTGTGGTCAGGTGCAACGATCCGGTCAGATCAAGTTTAAGTGTCTTTTTTTGCTTGTGTCGAAGCACGGAATCAGGTGATGGCAAGTCGTAAACTATATCCATAGCATCTCTGTCACCAACATACCAGCTTATATGCTTGTCAAAAGAAGGAAGGGCGAACTCACAACAACTCCTTGGTGACGAGTTGTGTGAACAGTGATGCACCCGATCCAGGTGGGCTTGGAGCCCAGCTGGGCTGATTCTCTTCAGGAACTTGTTGGCCTCCAGGTGGGTCTTGAATGAGGTCCTCCAATGATTTAGCAGTGTACTGTAGCAGTAGCGTGTCGCAGGTTCACATCTGTCCACATCTGAAGTTTCCGTAATGTAAATGCAATCGTCAAGTCTTTGAACAGCATTAAACACTTTTTGATCGACATGGGTGGATGGACAGAGTCCAACAAAGCAAACTGTTCTATCTAGACAGAGACATCAGACCGTCAGAGACCCATTGATCCTGCTCATATCGAGATGTTGGATCCTCTCCTGCCAGAGGAAGGGCCCTGCGAGTCGAGTGGATTTAGTGAAGCTGCTGGATCCAAGGAGGTGGAGAGACGGTCTTCGCCATAACAAGAACGCATTGGATCATTGGATCACTACTTAGGAACAAAGGGCATCGCTACTAGGAGCAAGGACGCTACTAGTAGCTCTTGGCATTTCTACTAGGAGCAAATAGCTACTACTCGTTCCCCTTTCCTTGAAGAATTCAATCATGCTCAAAGAGAGAGAGAGAGAGAGAGATTGGCCGATTGATTTCATTGTGCAGAATTGCTTGCTTCATGGAGGTGGATCTCCCACTGATCGGGGCTTTCAGCTTCGCAATCTTTAGGAAGCCCGAAACTCACGCTGTGCAAAGAATTTGTGAGGTGTTTGCTCTTCAGATCTCTTCAGTATGGTCAAGTTTTCGCTGTGTTTTTCTCCTAAAGCCGAGTTTTGTGATGCAGTGGTCCAGAAGCGACATTCCCCGTCCTTGAAGGCCTGACATTTTGGGCATTGCTGTCCAGCTAGGCAAGGCACCCTCGACTGTGGGTCGTCATTGTCAGACTTGTCAGATGCTTCCGGGATGATCTCCAATCGCATCCCCTTTCTTCCATTCCGAGAAGATTAGAAGATCAGCAAAACCTGAGAGTGTGAGTAGTTTGTGGTTACTGTTATGAGGCTTGTTCCAATGAGTGCCCAATCAGGTCAGCAGTTAGGAGGAGATCCTGCAACGCGAGGTTCGGAGAAGCGAACGGGCATGGGGAAGGAAAGAGTTTATATAATTGGTTTTTGATGTTGTTGTGTCAAACACAATATATATATATACAGTATATATTTATACATTATAATGTTCTCAAAGGCCCTGTTAGGTCTTGGCCTAACTATCCCATTGCTTGTGTCAGAGAGAATGCTTTCTTTGGGCGGTTGCTCGTTTTTGCACGCCACGCGTTCGAACAATCGTTTTTGCACGCGGATGGATTCAATCGTTTTTGCACGCGGGAGTATCTTATGAACGCAATCTTATGCATATATATATATATTTTTTTTCAAAACATAGTATATATGTTTTTCAATCTTATGAACACAATCTTATGAACCCTTTCAGCGCTTCAGAGTCACACTGTCTGGTTGCTAACTGCAACCACCCCACCCCACCCCCACCCCCAACCCGCTCATGGGTTTGCGTGGCAGAAATGTGCTTTGAAAGGCAATCAGAAGTGTGTGTGTGTGTCAAACCCTGTCCCTAAGGGCTTTCCATGTTTCCAAAGCAGGGGCGTACGGCTCGTCATACCCACCGTACGCAACGAAGCTACGGTATGACGAGGGAGGGGTGGACTGATCATCCACCTGTACCTGCTTCAACGGTTGAGCACGCTGTTCCAATCATCCTGTTTTGATTCTACGGTGGTTCATGATACTTCCCCCAAACTTTCTCCCACCGCCGACAGCAGCAGACTTGCGGCCGTGCTGAGTGTCTTTGCAAACACGGTTTAAACCATACTGTTTTCGCCGACCTCTTCACCTTGCGGTTCTTCACCTTCCTTCTCGACTTGGGAACTGAGCTAACTGCAAACCAATGTCAGAGTGTGAACCGCTCAGCCGGCCCACTTGGGTGCTGGGTGTGATCCCACTGGGGAAGCCATGCTGGAAATCGTGTGACAGACTTTTCGGTCGCTTCATTCCGTTTATTTTCTTAACCGACTTCTTCTCACCACTGGATCAACTGCTTTACGAGCCGCCGGGCTTATACGGTTTGACCTCACTGAATTAACAGCCGCCGGGCTTGTACGGAGAATGAACCCAAACGCGGTTCCTACCCCAAACACCCCAACCCCTCCCACCCACTAATTAGGATAACAGAGGGAAATGGTACTCGGCACACTTGTGTGTCGGTGCCTTTCCCTCTGTTGTCCCTTTTCTAGTTTTCTCTACCCGGGCGGTTTAAGACTAAAGTCCCGCGCCCTAACTATTGCACTTAATTCATTTCTGCTAAGTAATCAGTAACTCTAGAGTGCTAAGTATTCAGACACACACACACATGTACACACACATGGACATACACCCCCTCCCTGCCCCCCCACTTTCCTTCTTGCGCTTTTCGTCGTTTGTTGGGCTTTCTCTCAGGCTTTTTAGGTTGCTCTTGAGGCTCGCTTCCCTACCCCAGTCAAGGGCTAAGTATTCACTTTTTTCTACTCCTACCTTTCTCTCTTGCCCTCTTAGCGCTGCTCTTTCTGTGTTTCTTTCTTTTGTTTCTAAGGCTTTTTAGGTACCTATTCAGGTCGTTCGCACGAGCGCCGCAAAGCGGCACCGTGTGTGTGTGTGTCAAACCCTGTCCCTAAGGGCTTTCCATGTTTCCAAAGCAGGGGCGTACGGCTCGTCATACCCACCGTACGCAACGAAGCTACGGTATGACGAGGGAGGGGTGGACTGATCATCCACCTGTACCTGCTTCAACGGTTGAGCACGCTGTTCCAATCATCCTGTTTTGATTCTATGGTGGTTCATGATACTTCCCCCAAACTTTCTCCCCACCGCCGACAGCAGCAGACTTGCGGCCGTGCTGAGTGTCTTTGCAAACACGGTTTAAACCATACTGTTTTCGCCGACCTCTTCACCTTGCGGTTCTTCACCTTCCTTCTCGACTTGGGAACTGAGCTAACTGCAAACCAATGTCAGAGTGTAAAGATGAGTTGTCATCTGTGTGCGAATCTGAGTGAGATTTCAGGGGGGGTCTGTGTGCGAATATGAGTTGGATCTGTGTGCGAATATGAGCGGCCTCCCCTTTCTTTTGCGAGAATGCTTTAGAAGGCCTCAACCAAATGTTTTCGTCCAAGCCGCAAAGGACATGCCTGCTGCCAGCGTTGTGAGAAGGACTCCCAAACGCTGAAGGGCTCAAAAGAAAATACGAGGTGGCAAAGTCCATGGCATTGCGCCTATAAATTCCGATAGGATGTCTTCCCTATATCAATGCCAAATGCCAATCATTGACGTTCAAGACCGTGTCGTTTTGATTTTTCTTTACAACGTAATTGTGTCTTGTGAGTCTTTGGTCAACATGCAGAGACAAAGAGATCGTGTCCGGTGGAGGACTCGGAGAAATATGTGCGCGTGGCCTCTGGTAATTGCCAAGAGGCTTGGCCTCTGAATCTGGCTTTGCCAGACTTGAATCTTTAGATCTACAATGATCTACAGATAGTGGGTTCAAACATCTAGGAACCAAGTTAATTAAGGCTCATGTTTCTTTGAGGAAGCTCCCTCCTGCCCTCAGGCCGGGGAAGCTTAGCTCTTAGCTGGTAGCTCCTCCCTACTCTTACCTACGTATATAATCCTACTTACCTCCCCACCAGCTTGCAACCGTCTCCTGACTCCAGACATGCTTGAGCGCGGGCAAGAAGTTGATCATCTCGATGGCTGGGCTTCTGGAGATCTCGTGACTGAAACGCCAAGATGTTGGAGATCCCGAATGGTTCCAAAAAAACTCAAAGAATCTAGGATGACAGCAATCTGACTGGAACATTGTCATGGAAGAGTTTGATATTGAATCGCTATGCATTGCCTGCATATTGCGGATTCCACACCAACTTTGCTGCCAGCAACCTTCATGTACTTTCCATCTTCACTTGTGTTGCAGTCTGTCAAGGTCTGTTAAGAGATGTCAAGGGTAGGCCTTTTTTGCCATTGACTCGACCACCAGGAGCCTGGCTTCCAGCGGGGCCCTTCATGCGCATCTCAGGGTTTTCCAGTGCTCAACGCCACATTGACAAAGGCACAACTGGATGTCAGTTTGTTGAGCAACCTATAGCAAGCTCCACGAGTTTTGAAAGGTCTCGCATGAATGGTTCAACATTTCTCAACTATATAGTTCTTGCCAGATAAGATTGCAGAGTATGTCGATGAGCTTGACCTGAACGATCGCAAAGCAGAGCACATCCATAAATGACACGTGCATTTTGTGTTTTATGTGTCACTACGATTTTTTGGTGACAACGTCCTAAAGGATTCTTTAGGGACCAACCAGAGTCACAGGAAGCAAACAGACCGGCAGTTGACAAGTGGACAGGGCTTGGAGCCTGCCGGATTCAGCTGGGACGTCTACAAGCCTCAACCAGCACATACCCAGACCTTCCACAAGGCAGAGCTTGAAGATGAAGTGTGGCCACTGGTTGCTTGGGGATTGTGGAGATGTGAGCTGTGACGATTATTTCAGCAGTTGACTTGGAAACAGCAAAGCAGTTGCCCAGCAAAGCTCCGCTTCTCCAGGTAGCTGCTGGAATTTGCGGCCACTCGACCGGCACTTGTGGTCCACTTTACAGACAAGATGAACAACAATGAGGACATCCATTAGCATCGCATGTTACATGTGTATTACACATATTATATAATATAGTCTATAACCCCAAACCCAATAGGAACCTGTTTATACAATAATTTCGGATCGGTTCATATTCTCCAGAACTTTTCAGATGTCAACAGAAAGGTATACAACATAAATCAACATAACATAAGCACCCTCATCGGGAGAGAGTATTGCAGACAGCATTGACCCAATGATACAGATCCAAGCTCAGTTTGGTGCCCTCAAGACAAATTAGGCATTGAGAGAAGCCAAACAGTGCGGCTGCGATGGTTCATGCTTGATAGACAAACTGGACAGCAGTGTCATGACTACAATTAGATTCATGACTGGATAAACTGGGACTTTTTCTATTGCATCAATGCATGTTTATGCTATTCATATTGTGTTGTGTGTGTGTGTGTGACAGCCTGTGTGGCATGCTGACTTTGGCAAGACCACTGTATGCTCTAGAAGGGATCAATGACGAACGAAGCAGAAGAAATCCGACTCTGATGTCTGGTGAAGATTGATCACAAGAGCTTTTTAACCCTGAGTCC
>CAXAMN010019890.1:972528-1024313 GCA_963970005.1 Durusdinium trenchii
TGGTCTGTTGCCGTGGCTAGTGATTAGAAAAAGTTTGTCATGCACCATGCCGATTGTTTTGGCTGCATGTGGACATATCACCAGCATCACCATTTTTCGGATGAAGGCTACTTTGCCGTGTTTGGTCATTGGTGTCGGGTTTTGGTTGCTTAAGTGCAATTGCATCTTCTCTGGGAGAGAGATGATCCAGCAGAAGAAATCCAGCTCTCATGTCTTGTGAGGACTGATCACAAGAGCTTTTTAACCCTGAGTCCCAGAGGTCAACAGAACGAGAGAAGCACAGGAGGGGGATTCTTTCAGGGCCTTCCGAGCTTTTGTGAACTTTTGCGGGACACAAAAGTGCCCACGAGGTCTATTTTGGCTTGGATTGGCAAAACTGAGCTGGGCGTTTGAACATATGAGTAGTGTTCTTTTTGCAGCTATGCCCCAAAATTGATCCGCCCTCGGGGTCCTCCTTCGGCAAAAGATTCCTGAAATCATGCATCCCAACGCATTGGAAGCATCACCAAAATAGCAGTCTGTCGTTTGCCTGTCTCGCTGCAAAAGACTTGCCATGTAGCTTGCAATGTTGTTGCGAGTTCCGATCTTGCCGGTTGGTTGTGTCACGAGTGAGATGCTCGTCTCCTTGCCTTCCTAGGCGAACTGACACTATCGGATGAGCAGTCGCAGTGCCTTGGATGCAAAAACATGGTGGCCCCGTCACCGCCGTAGGCCTTTGTTTTTGAGCAACTGCAGGGCCACTGGGGGGGAAGATATGCATTTGACAACCGGGCTAGTAGTAAAAAGGGCATCGCTACTAGAAACAAGGAAGCTACTAGGAGCAAAGAGCATCGCTACTAGGAGCAAAGGACGCTACTAGGAGCAAGAATGCTACTAGTCATGCACTTTTTATCAAACCACCAAGAGTTGGCCCGATGTCGTTGCACTAGGCATGAAAGTTACTGTAGCACCTTTACATTTTCACTCTAAATAAACAGCATTGTTTGTTACGTTGAATCAGGGCAACCGTTTTATTCCTCGAACTTGTTCACAGTTCCTTTTGGCATGTTTGGACCATAACTTCCTTTTGCTTTGGAATCTAATTTTTGCACTTGTCGGTGATAGTGTGTTTGATATAGGACATGCTTGCACGGGGGGTGGGGGGGTGGAGTTGAAAACCAAAAACACCGAGTTTTTAAAACAACATATGTCCCAACTTTCAGAAGATCCTTGTAGAGGAAGGATCGAAGAGGGGGGGTAGAGGACGCTACTAGGAGCAAAGGGCATCGCTACTAGGAGCAAGAAGCTGGCTCCTGGCCTTACTACTAGGAGCAAGGAACCAGAAGCGAGGGCCGGCAGGTCCCAGACGCCCAGTCGGTCCCTGAGGTTCGGCTTGTTAGATGAAGGCACCTGCATCTCCGAAGGCTATACTGAATCAATGGGCAAGCAGAGCCTTGGCAGTCTAAAAAGGCTGAAGACGATCCACGTTACATCTGAATGCAAGAAGATTGACATACCAGGATTCATTATATTCATGTTATTCTCCAAAAACACTGTCAGTACACAGCTCTTGGCATGTGCTCAGGCCAATGCGATCCCCACCGCAATTAATTGAGCATGGAACAAACTTTGGTCGCGCATCCTTCTATAGCATATTAGATAGTGTGTCAACCGCGTCGAGAGGGCGTTTGATGATTGACGTTGCTGTTTGCAAATCTTGTGATTATCTTCGCATCCCAGGGAGATCCCTGGCCTCGAGAGTGCAGACATTGCGCTCTACCGCAAGGTCCACAGCATTTTTGGACAGACAAGTCTATTGATTCGGATTGATATAAGTTCCAGACCTAGGGTTAGAGGTTGTCCCTGCTCTTGTCCTGGTCATTGACGAAGAGCCTCCTGTGTGGGATCCAGTTCCTTTTAATCCAGATTGTCCCCGCCCCGGGCATCCACAGTGGCTCAAGTATCTCAAGTAATTTTCTCTGGTCAACATCCCACCCGTCATCGTGCGCTTGAATACATTTGCCGGGAGTAAGAGACAGTCAAGGCCAAGGCAGAGAAGGCCTTCTAGCAGCATGAGCTAGTAAATAAACTGTAGTAAAGTAGGGGTCGGATTACAGTTTTCATCTACCTTCGCTGCATTTCGCTGCCAGGCCGGGGATTTGGACCTTGTGGACGCGATGCACATGCTCTTTGCAGCGCTGACACAGGACGATCAATTGCTGATTAATCTCAGGCCGAGCCCTGATACAGGATTGCGGTAGCTGAGTGGTGAAGATATGTGAAGATCCAGGAACATTTAGGACCTGGACCTCCAACGCTTCTCATTGCACAATGATTACCGGACTCCGGATCTCATTCGGACATCAGAAGCCCATCAACGCGTCTAATCGAGGACACAGTGGCCTTGTACAAAGTGGTGGGGGAGGTCTGCAGCGAAGCTTCTGTGGACAGGACAGCCAAACCAGAGTGATGCCAACTGCTTGACGTCACTTGTTTCTTGATTTTGACGTTTAAAGCATGGGTTCTGGTAGTTAAGCACCAAACTGGATGTACGATGCACGAGAGGTGATAGAAGTTCTTATTGATAGAGCTGAGCTTTCACTCCATACAATCCGCCCGCAAAACCGAGTCTCAAACACCATTCTACCAGATTTGAATCTTCAGAAAGTTGTGGGCGAGAAGTCCCTTCTTGGTTTTGCCCACTCATCTAGGAAGTTCGTGCAGCCTTTGATGGCCATGTCTTTTGCAGAGGGCTCTTGCCAGGACGGTTGGTGGGATTTTTTGAAGTGGAACTGCTGTGTCGGTCGAACTCGATGCAAACAAATAAATCGAGATGACATGCCATGCTCATTCTGTGACGGCAACTTAAGATTGAGGCACCTGGACTCACGAAGATGACATAGTGTTTTCCAACCTATATAGTGAATGACAAGGTACTTATCAGCTGATGGTCAATAACCTCATCCCGGATCCCTTCGTTGTTTCAACAGCCACAGCCCTTTGTTACGCTTGTGTGAGCGCTTGTGAATGGGAACCTTCCACAGGGGCATTTTGGGCTGCAGAGGAGAATGGTTTTACGGAGCCCTCTGGAAGCCAATCCTTCAACATTTTCGTCACAGATGTGCAGCTGGCGCTCTATCGCAAGGCGCGCACAATATTGCGCTGAAGCCTGTTTGATTTCTTCGTGGGACACTTCAAAACCTTTGGCTTTGGTGAGGATTGTGTGCGTGTGGGGCTCGAAAGATAGAACGGTTTGCCCCGAGGACACTGTCAAGGGCAGTTTCAATCCCTGTAAGCCCACTGAAACACCTGTTTTTGGGAAGAGTGTAATGCCCTAGTTACTAGCACTGTAGCGATGCCCTTGTTGCTAGTAGTGATGTACTTGTTACTTGTACGATGCACATGTTATATGTGTTGCTGTTTTGCTATTGTATTCGGCGAACTATGCAGTTGTGCTCGTAGCCAAGTCAACATGCTCCATGAATAGAATAACAATTGCTTCATAAGGGAGAACCTGTACTGTAGGCGTTGCAGCAGGGCACTTGGCAGGGGCGTTTGGCTTAGAGAAACCGACTAATCGTGGAGGCCGGTGGCTTGGCCTTCCACATCTGAGCGTCTTGACACGCTCGACTTTGCATCTTCCCCACGCTGCATGAGACAGCGTGTCGCTCCTAGTAGCTTCTTGCTCCTAGTAGCGATGCCAGGAGTCCCTAGTAGCTTCTTGTTACTAGTCGCTCCGCTTGAAAGGTCGGTTAAAGACAGCGCCCTTGGTTGAAACCCTGCAGGGCTTGGAGGCGATCGCTATGAGGTTGGAGGCCATCTCTTTTAGGGTGGAGGTCATCGCTCTCTCCATGTAGGGTTTTTGTTCCAATAGCTTGCTCAGCTGAGTGCTTGTTACTGGGCGCTGTCATTCTGGAAGACTTGCGAGTCCACTTTGGTTTTGCTTTATGCGTGGCCTTGACTTGAAATATAAAAGTGAGCACTGGTGTTAGAGAGAAGTAGTTCCTGGACCATTTCCTTGGACTTAGCTCGGGGTTTTGCAACGTGTTTCACGGTTTCTGCCAGCACCGGGCACGCCTGAAGAGAAAAGGTCCGTAAGCCGCGATCTGACCATACAGTAGATTCACGTTCGGTGGACCAACAAGACATAGCTCGTACGGATTTGACTTCATTGTCGACGTTGTGAGTGATACAGATGGACAGGCAGACTTTTATGATACAGTATGTGACAATGTGTGTTTATATTTTTAATGGCTTAAAGGTTGCGCGCATACTTTTGGATGCTAGCCCTAACCCTCACCCTTCTGGTTCTAGTTCTCATGCAGCTGAGCCTTGCTTGTGGTTGTGAAGTGGCACCTGCATTGATTGAAATCCTCACCTTCCCACCCCATATTCATTGCCCAAGTGCAATGTAAGGTGTGACTGCATGGGTCTGCCACTCTTTGGACCAGTGGCAACCCATGCTTGTGCAGCTATCCCTGACCAAGAACAAGGGTGCGCCCGGTACAGACGTTGGGTGGGGTCACTAGAACTAGTTGGGTTGAGGGTTGAACACAGGATTTGCGTAGGACTCGACTCAACAACTGTGCTTATCTGCCGGCCGCGAGCCTCAGCTGGTGAAGAAAGCCTCATGAGACAGCCGATATGTCATGGCAAATGCAATTGCACACTACATGTTCGTCCAGGTGGATAGCTAAAGCAGCTTTGAGTACTGATATGATCTCCTCAGTACCCCATCCTTAACTATGGAGAATGCCTTTCACAGTTTTTTTGCATTTCCGGACAGCTTCTCTGCTAGGGGTTCCGGTGCAAATTTTTTATGGTGGGCAGTCTTACTAGAAGACTTAGCAGACTTAGCAATTCTACATTAGGTTATGATTTTCAACTTTCAACAAGTGCACTCCTCAATCCCTCGTTGTGCAACTCTGGCAATGGCCAGTGAAAGTGATAAAAAGGTGCCGAGCACAGCAGAGTCCGCTTTCATTTCGAGCTCCATTTTCCAGGGATTTGCCAGTTTGAAGTCCTTCTCCACAATTCCTCAGCAATATGATACCCTTAGCCGCTTAGATACGCTTAGGACATATATAGAGGACGTAGAATTTTGCAAACAGAGGTGCGGACTGGCACTGGATGAGTGGATGATATCTCCATGTCGAGGCTGTTGCATAGCAACTACGCTTATTTAGGTTGATCATTGTGTGCTGGGTGGGTTAAATTTCAGACGTACCACTCGATTGGCCCCTTCATGTACCTGAGTGGCCAGTGCCTTCTTGTGGCACTCAGATGGCTCAATCAATCCATTTCGGCGTATACAACTCGAAGAATCTCGGCCTCAGGTGCCTGTGAGTGAGACAAGCTCCGGGCGTAGCAGGCATCGGGATGGGCGGGGGGGGAGCTGTGGGATTTGGACCCATGGATTCCTTTCTTGATTGCGATGCTGTGACATGGACACGACATGTACCCGCACAGAGAAGGGATGCAAGCTGAGCATCATTTATTTTGTTTCCGATGATATTTCCAGACCCTTGATTTCAGGTGGCTTGACGGTACAAATGCAGGGTGCTCAACTGATTCGAAGGATCACACACGTCAGAGTGCCCCAGCCACGGTGGGAACTCCGTATGAGTGGCAATCATTTGCTCATGTTAATCTCTTGTTACACTGCATTTGCATTTGTAACTCTACATACAGTTTGTGTGTTTGTGTTTGTGTGTGTGTGTGAGCATGTTGATTCCAACTCAAGAATGCATGTTCAGCTGTTGAATGTAGTTGTTTGCGTAAGATCCATACTTCATCATTGAAGACCCCAGTTACTCAAGTTGCACTCAAGTCAAACCGACAAGCTATTCAAGCTGGATAAGTGAATGCAGATACACATACGAACGGATGCCTGCAAACGTTTGCTGGAACGGATGCTAGTGGGACAGTTTTTCAAAACAGTTTCATGGGCCAATCTCTTCACCCCAACCCCCGCAACTAGATCAACTCGTTGACCCCAAGGTGAAAGCGGGCACGCAGGAAGAACCTTCTGAGGCCGGAGAGATCAGAGAGATCAGAGAAGGAGCTTTCCAAAGCTCTTCAACCTACAAGCAATGGCCTCCAACCAAATAGCATTCCAATTCCATGATACCTGGTGAACCTGGTATTTTGTCTCCCACATCCACCTGCCCGGCTCGGAAAAGGTGCCGGTGAAAGCAAAGCCAAAAGTTCCACCTCAAGGCATGCGATGGCATGCGCCGTGAACATCCGTGAACTGTCACCGCTTGGTGTGAAGAACATTTTCGACCTTGAAAGATCCTGGGTTTAGTCCGGCAGAGAAGTGAAGCAACGTGGATGAGATCCTGTGTCATGGTTGATCTCTTTCCAACATGGGATTGGGGTTTAACATGGTGCAACCACATGTAAACACCAGGACGTTCACTCGTTTGCTGGGAGATGCGAAGAGACTCTCGCCGGATGCAGAGTTTTGGATTTCATGCGAGGCTTGGCAGCAGATCCATGGGAGGCATGAAACTTCTGGCTGTTTGCTGGAGTCACTTGGGTTGCGAATCGGTCTGATGGTGAGAGATTCTTCAGGATCTCATTCACTGATGCTTTATTGGACCACGGGTCCTTTTACGGGTGAGCAAGAGTGCAGGCTGAGTTTGGGAGAGCCTGGGGACAGCATGGCACATGAAGTAGTAGCCCGCCCATTTACCCTTTTGCAAAAGACTGGATTCATGGTCTAACTCTTGATCCCAACAGGGACGGTGGTCATGAATGTAATCAATTCCCGTCGAAACATTCACACTGACAGGGCCAGCAACTTCGAGCCGAACCCCAACTTGAACAAGGCTTTGAGCGCCAGAGTGCAGGGAGAAGTGTTATTTTCCCAACAAGCTCGGTGCAGATCAAAGTATCCTCAGTGTCACACCCCGAACCAAAGTATGCAAGCGACCGGGCGAGACTGATTCGTGTGCTTTGGTTCCTGGAGGTGGCTTGAAACAAACTCGAAGGAAACAGCTACTGCATCTCTTCCTTGTTTTGTGCATTCAACACCCAACGTTTGGCAATCACGTAATCCTCGAACTTGAAGGTGGCGAAGATCCATGGGCGAAGTACCACAATGCCAAGCCGCAATCGACTGAGGCAGGTTTTGTTTGTTTTTCCTTGAGCATTTTGCCCTTCACCTTTCACAGCAGGCAGAGTGGCCGTCGTCAACTTGCCGTCGAGGCTTGACCCGCAAGCCTTGCAAGGGAATCTGTCACATTCACAGACCAAGTGGAGTCCAGCTTCGTTTTCAGCCAGGATTCTCGGATGATGGCGAGAGGAGGTTCGCCAGAAAACTGATCTAGCTTTGAGGTCTCCACTGCATCCCATATCTAGGTTCGTGAGACAGACCATTGAAGGTATCACAGCCTCCGCAATGCTTGTTTTTGCTAGAAATCTAGGAACCCGAGCACTGTGCCCTTGCTAGTAACTTCAAGTTTCTACCAGCTCAAGAACTAACAGACACATCAGACACATGTTTCTTTCCGATGCCTTTTTGATGTGGCATACTGGTGAGGGGCTTGAAGCCGTTTAAGAACTGCATAGCCAATACAAAAGCCACGGCATGTTATGAAGAGAGTGGTCAGGCTTTGTTAATCTTGTCATGTGCTTTTTTCACTGGGCACTTCACAAACTCACTTGAATCTCCTCGACCACCGAGTGCTCCAGGTCTGTTCGGGATCCGCGGGATCCCAATGACATCCCTGTGATTTTCGGCCCGCGAAGCCCCTTTCGACGACCTCGTGGCTTATTTGGTCGGGAATCTGAGAAGATTTGCATGTTCGCATTCGAACGATTTGACGCGGCTCGCAGCGCATGCAATTTTGAGAGTGAACTTAGCTGCCTCAGCCATCATGACATCATTGCATTCTGCCAGCTGTGAGTGGGATCCCAGAACATCCTTGGCTCTAGTAGTATAAGGTAGCCTGCTAACAAGAGAATGTGAGACCACCCCATGTACATTACGAGGCAAGCTGATTTTTATGCTGTCCAATGATCTGTTTGAATTGAAGACCACCGATCTGCGAAGCTCGACGCCAGATGTGGATGAGAGGATATCTCATTGCCTCGAGCTCAGCCCGAGTAAGGTGTCGTGGCTGCTCAAGAATGCAATTCGTGTTGTGATTGATGCACTTTTCGGTTTGGGGCAAGCTACACGAGCTCAAAACAGTTGGAAGCCTTGCTGGGACGTTAATCGGACGTGGTTGAAACATATAACATCAGCGGCAGCGAGAGGATCAGAGACTCGAAGTTGCACATCAAAATGATTCAAAACTTGACTAATACCAATGGACCTAGATGGACCAATTGATTTCACATACCTTTGGTTTGGGCAGCTTTTGGTCAAGGTATGGCGAGATTTCTGCGCTATCGCTCCGTTGGTCCCTCAAATCAGCTCCACAGAGTGTTTGGAACACTGCAGACTGCCGATGCTACACTATTTTTCACCCTAATTGAAGTGTCCTCATCTCTTTTGTGAAGCCGTGGACATCAATGCACATCCGTCATGTTTTGGGGTACCGCCTCAGATACCCTTTTGATTCGGGTGTCCGTGCACTTGTGAGTCTAATGCGCGTTTCCCACAAAAGAATGCAAAAGAGGCATATTTGGGCAAGGATGATGACGGCTTTGTGGAGCTGCATGAAGCTCAGGGCAGTCCAAAGTATTGTGGAATTCCCCAGTTTCCATTGCAAACGACTGCATGTGAATGAACGCCCAAGTCAGTAAGCAACAGATAAATGTTGACAGTTGAGTTTTTGCATAAACCTTAAGCATTTTTAGGCAACTGCCAGCTTTTGACTTTTGTGACATTGTTTTTGGTCATGATTCTCTAACCCGGGTTGGGTCAAACTCCGGAAATTCAACGTTGCAACTGAAATTGTCATGACATTGCAAGAGTTGCAAGCAAGCTTTTGATTTTTCGATGTCCCTCTTGCTTGGCCGGAATGATGCCCTGCTCTTAAGGCCATCGCTCCTAGAGGAAGTGGCAGGAGACCTGCCAGGCACCACTGCAGAAGACCTGCATCGTGTTGCCCTAAGCAGCGCCAGCAGGCCTGTACTTCCGCGTGTCCACGAGTCTACCCTAATAGCGATGGCCTCCAACCTATAGCCAATAGTTCTCAATAATTAAACTGTAGAGCTTTTGTATTGACGCTGGCGATTTGCACGATCAAACTCCTGTTCTGCAAGTGCATTTAGGCGTAATTTTTTCAGACGGCCTTCTCATATCATCAGACTCAATAACGGGCAATTTTCGATGCAAGGAACGTGGTAACATAGACGGCCCGAATGTGAAGACTGTCATCAAAGTTTGTCCTTCACCTGTCAGGTTGGGCAGGCGATTTGACACGCGAGAAATCCAGTCAGCAGATGGCAAGGTGCGCTCGACCAGAAATCACCTTGGTGTCAGTGTGAAGGCAATTGAAGATCGACGAGCAGTTTAGCTGGTTCAGTTCAGCTGTTCGACCGGCAGAACAAATTCCAAAAACGGCATCATGAGCTCACTTGTTAGCTATCCCAACATCACATGCAAATTTTCAAATGCGCCCCGAACTACCTCTTGCAGCCTCAGGTGCTCACTTTGGTTCGAGCAGCTTATCGACATATGGAGGGGGTCTGGGTCTGGGGTTGGAATGCTGGTCATCGAGACTCAAACTGCACGTGACCATTGCCTTGAGACATGCGCAAGAGTTGGTGCAGGGAGAATCCGAGATACATTTGTAATCATTTGGATACATATAGAGTTCAACCTGCTGCATGTTCTCTTGACATGCACCAAACCATAGCAAACCCACCAGAGCTGCTGGGCTTCACGCAACTCTCCAGGACGATGCGCCGTTTTCAAGAGGAGCAAGGGTGTGTCGAAATATGTACCGATGCAAGTGAGAGGTGGTTTTCCAAGGCATCCTAGATCATGGCCAGGAATCTGCAGATCATCAGATCTATTCATGGCTGGGTGGAATTGTTGTGCTGTGCGATCTGACAGACTATTGGATATTAGGATCAAAAAAGGACGCAACGTTGACAAATTGGTTCCACCCTCAACATCTCGCTGTTTGCGTTTAGTGGCTCGCTCGTGTTGTTTTCTGGGCTATCTTCAGGAGGACGTCGCAGGGACATGTTCAGGCGGGAATGGACACGTTGCGCCTTAGCAGGGGGTTGTAGGAAATACTTTTGCAGGACCACAGTCCCTTCACTAGCGCCCCATGAAAGCCTTGTGTTCTACCACATGCACGCTTCTGGGAGTTCTTATGATTCTAGCGCTGGTGCTACAACAGAGCCTTCATCACGGATCTTCAAGGCATGTTTCTTTCCTGGAACCGGGCCAACCCGCAAATCCTTTACATCGTACCACAGGCAACCTGCTGGGTTCCGATCTCAGGGCGAGGAGATTTCAGATATTCAAGGACTTATAATGCGTTGGCCCCAAAAAAAACAACCCATCAAGAATCAATGGCTTCCTCGAAGTCCAAAGTTTTCTTTAAGCTAAGTTGCTGCGAACCTGTGTTTGCTGCGCAACATGACTGATCATGCAGCCTTTGTTAGCAAAACATACTGCATATGTATCAGGTAGAGCATTCGAGTAAGTACTAAAGCTACAATCGATTGTGGGAAGAAATTGCTTTGTGCATTCGTTAATTTTTGTAGCCAATACAAATCAACATTGAGAGTAGAAAGGACTGAACACTCAATGTTTGGCTGCTGAGAGTTGAGTATGTTGAATTGTTGGTTTAGGTCTTGGTTGAGCCCAACTGCACAGGAGGCCGTGTAAACCAAGCTCCGTCGCTCTCATTGTTGGGTGATTGAAGCCTTATTTAAGATCTAAGAGGTTCGTTTGCCGTGAGATCAATGCAGCAGCCTCGCTCGAAGTACTTGGTTCATTTGTCCTTCTCAAAAGTAATCACCATCTGTATGGCCGTGCCAAACCCGCACATCCTATTATATGACTCAGCCCTTTTCACAGGCCAAATTTGTGCTGACATTGACTGTGCAGACTTGGATATGATTTGCATTGGCATCATGTGACACAGAATAAGACCAGTAAGCTCGGTAGATACCTCCACTCACCCGGTTTGGCGTTTAAGGCATGAAGCCAACGAGGCCACTCACCAATTTTGTTCAGACCTATTCCAAGCCTCCAATGAACCCCCAAACGAAGCATTGCCAAGCGCTCTGGAAACGCTTTGCGAGCGCACTGCTCCATGTGGTCCGCAGGTCAAGCGAGACAGGGGACACTTCGTCATGTCATCGCCCAGAGAGAGAAAGGAGGAGGGATGTCATATATGACATGTGCACCGTTGACTCCTTGTGTGTGCCGCGTTTTACAATCCTTTCTGGCCGATTTTTGCCTTTCATGGCTTTGCACCCATTTGCAAACGTGCCTGGCAGTTTGACGTGCAATGGGTGCCCCGAGTCTTGCATGGCAATCCAGACTTGTTCCAGGACAGAGACATCCACTATGAGATTGAAGCACCCACCCCAGCACTGGTGCATTCATTGATTCATTGTGTGAAGTCCTGTGCCCCATGACATACTGGCTCACATTCCAATTGATTGTTTAATCAATTTTAATCCATTTATTCTCACACAACCCAACTCCATAGTCGAATGAAGTCAAGTACTGACGCCTTTAAATAGAGCATTTGAGGGACCTTTCCATCTCCTATTTTGCCTGCCATTGTGGAGCGGTGTTACAAGACTTAACAGTCAAAATACCATCGGACCATCGACAACTCGACGGATTGCCGGTCTAGTGCCCGCTTTCAGTGTTCATGTTTCTTGATGGCTGGGCCGGGCTGCAGGCCCTGTGTAAAACTTGGGTGAACACACGCATTCCCTGCCAGAGCCATTTCGAGGATCAGTTTGCAGCACTGCAAGCAGGCCGCGTTCGGTGAGAAGTGACATTTGGAAATAGTGATCAGCAGTGAATGGTTTTTCGTACAAACTCTGCCTTCTTGGTGTCTCCTCAAGTGGGAAGTCTGTGGAGCTTCATTGACAAGCCCCCCAACACACCATGAAGTTATAGTTCTTGGGCCTCCAATTGGAAAGGCAAATTTGCATCGTTCCAAGGTCAGCCACGAGTCATAGCCGTCATAGCTCCTGAAGGTCATTTTGCAATTTTTATTGCGGTAATTGCGCTTGTTCCCCATTTTTGTGGTGAAGAGCTGTGACAGAATCTCTCAAGGACATTGATGTCTAGCCGTCTAGCCTATCAAAAGAGAATCCATGGCTGTTTGCTTGAGTTATTCGACTACAGTTGGCCTTTATTTTGCTGTGCTACTAGACCAATTCTCCTCAGATTCGCCCTATGCTGATGTCGCGAAGGCGTGAGTGCTCCATGGCTTTTGTGCATTTAGAACGTTTAGAACGGTACTAGGGGCTCCTAGCACCGCTACTAGGAGCAAGAACGCTACTAGGATTCGGATCCAAAGAACAACGTTGACCTGCGTTAATTAATACAATCTAAATTATCATTCTAATTCTTGTTTCTAATCGCTTCTTGTTCCTAGTAGCGATGCCAGGAGCCCCTAGTAGCGAACATTGTTCCTAGTAGATCCAGATCCAAAGAACCACGCTGACCTAGCTTCAACATTTGTTTCGTGTCACATGGTACCCATTTGAGTTCTGTGCTGGAATTGCAACTGGCTGGAACACGCAAGCCGTTAGCATATCGGGTGACTCAGCACGGGAACTTGATGCGACATAAGACCATTGAGCAATTTGGTTACAGGGATATAAAGAGGAGTAGTAGTTCTCAAAATTTGATTCCCTTTGACTGTATTTGCAAACTATTCTGTCGTAGTGGTGCGTATATAATTAGGCCGATTCTTGAAAGGACCTGAATAGCCTGAGCTTTTGTCAGTGTGCACTGTCCCTGCGAGGCACACGCGAGTAAGTCAGATGCGCCAGGAGCCACACAAGACTACAAGCAACTTTTGACGATGACTGTTTTTGCGGAACTAGGAACCATGTTCGCTACTAGGGGTCCTGGCATCGCTACTAGGAGCAAGGATGCTACTAGGGGCTCCTGGCCTTACTACTGACGAGACTTGCGCACTGCGTCCGCGCTTCCCATGGCCCTTCACCGTGTTGGTGGGTACCAGGGAGTGTGGTGAGATGTCAGGGTGTATGTACCAAATAGAAAAAGCTATACAGAAAAGACCTTGAAGCCGTGCTAACTAAGTGAAACCGAATGTCCGCGCTGCACTTAGAATGGCTTTTGGGAACTAATTACGAATTATGGGCAGGTGGTATCAAGACCAGATCTAAGTCGCCCTTTTTATGCCAGGTTTGGCGCAAGTTACGACGATACAAAAAGCGCTCTTCGAATGTCAGGCTGTCTGCAACAGGGGCCAGAAAATGAGATTGAGCATATTGCATCTGGCCTTACTACTAGGAACAAGAAGCTATTAGAAACAAGAAGCTATTATAATATAGAATTTAAGTAGAATTGGCACACTGGACATATTCCATGATACTCGGTCCTGCACACCAACTGCCCAGTGTTAACTTAGATACGGTTAGATATTTGTGCACAGATCCAATCGACCGTGAGACAACTGTCATGTTTGGTCCTTTGTTTCTTCCTTTGTTTCCTTCTCCAATTCGCACACACTTGTGTGTACATGCATTTGTTACATGCATGGTATGCTGTCAGTGGTAAGCACCAAGGCACTGCCTTCCGCCTTTTCAGAAAAGAATCACCAAGGTCTGCATCCACAGAAGCTACCTCGTCATCACAAGAGGAGGCGAGGATGGCACTGGTGGCCGCATTGTTGGGGTGATGCAGTTCCAACTTCCGATTGGCCACTTGTCATTGATTTGTTGTTCATCAAGGCCCCTTGCTCATGTCCATCTCAGCAACACCTGACAGAGTCAGATAGTCAGATAGATGACAGAGAGCCTTGAGGCTTGCTGTTCAGCTTGGCCTGTTCAGGTTTGGGAACGTTTTCTTGAGCCGGTGACGTTGAGACCTTGGTTCTGGAACCCCAAGACCGAGGAGGTGCGACTTATCGTCGCCGCATGCACGAGAATCGCATTCTCAGTCTCCAAGGTGTCACAACAATGCACCGTGCACGCTTCCCTGACATGTTTGGCTCTAGCCTTTGGCAAGTGAAAGTTCACACCTGATCTCTAAGCACACTGTTAGCATGCTGCCCGATCTCTAACTCTAAGTGCAGCAATTTTATCTGCTTGCAGAACTGGCGGTTTCTTTGCATTCTGGATGACAGCTGCTTGTAAGAAAGCCATGCCACTGAACTGTTTATTGAGCTTGAATCAGCACCATGGAATCGGGAGTGCCTTCGTGGGTGGTGAAGGCACGTGAAAGTTGCATGAGCAGACAGAGTGCAGGATCCATACGAGCAGTCCCTGATTTGACAATATGCAAGCATAGTATCATCAAGGCACCAAAAAAGAGCAACAGGGGGTGTAGCAGTGTAGCAGTGCAGTCAATGTGACAGAATTCATGAGTGTATCGACTCCTAGACAACGGTTCTGAAATGTGTCTTTGCTCTGCCAGATCGGAACCAACAGGTCGGTGCTGCATCTCTCGGTGCAGTGGCCGTCTTAGCGCTTCTGAAGTATCGAAGCCAGCAGAGCGTGAAGGCCTGGGATAAGGTTTGGTTCGATGACAGGCCTTGTGGCTGGAAACGAGAGCCTTCACCGAAAAAATATCGAAACTAGACACAACTAGACTAGACTGGACCCAAGCTCTGTTTGGACACTTCCTGTTTCAATTCTAATTAAATTCTAATTGAATTTAGATCAATTTAAATTCTAATTCTATTGAATTCTTGTTTCGACTAGCTTCTTGTTCCTAGTAGTAAGGCCAGGAGCCCCTAGTAGCTTCCTTGCTCCTAGTAGCGATGCCCTTTGTTCCTAGTAGCTCTGTTTGGTATGAAGGGCTTGTCCTCCTCAGTTGTGGACCGCCGGTCGCCGTGGACCTTTGCAGCCGGACCTCGCTTCTTCAGGTGGCACCAGAGCCTACAGCCAGGCCTGCACTGGTGGAATAGGGACCAACCAACCACTGGGTTTTACGTTTTTATTTTTTTGGTCTTCCCATGGGTCTTTGGAGGTTTCACTCTATTTCTATACGCATGCACTTTGAGGTGTGAGAAGTGGGAATGGAAGGCCTTGCTTATTCACGGGGAAACATCCAAAAATCATAGCTGGTATGACTTGTCCTGATTAAAAAGCTCTCTCAAAGCAGCAAAACGAGAGGTCTTCTCGGGCGCAGAAGGATCTTCCACCTGCAGGCCGCAGGCAGCTGTGCAGCAGGCTTCACCCGAGGATGTGGCACTGCAAGCAGCCAAGGCTGGAGCTCCAGGGCAGCCTGTTAGTTTGGATGATTGTAAGCGTGGTTGACTGGTTACTTTTTAAAGAGGAAATTTGGGACACCATAGAATCACATTTTTTTAAATACATAATCGGATTAATCGCCACAATTAGATTGGATGTTCATAACATTTTATAACATTCTATTAGGATCTATTATGTAGAATGTAGAGTATAGGCTTTTCATGGGATTAACGTGTCTATGTACACTATGTCGTGCTATGTCTACAGATTTGAAACACACGTCGATTATTTATATATATATATACAGTATATATGCCAACCACTCAGACTGCAGAGACCCACCGCTGCCGACGGGATAAAGCCTCCAGGCTGCCGGTCTCACAGGTGCGTTCCGTGAGTCAAAGGGTGTTCGATCCGATTCACGATTGAGGGACTAAACCAGTAATTATATCATTCCTTCCAGTCCCACCAGACAAGGCTTTACCAGAGACTTTTGGTTGAAGCACAAAGCATTGGAAGCCGGTTGGAATACCCTCCTTTTTTCTCTCTCCATCTCTCTCTCTCTCTCTGCCTGATTGCTGTAAATGAAGCTTGAGGCTTCAATAGCTGTCGAGAACATGCACTTGGAATATTTTGTGTTTCGGATGGGTTGGGAATGAAGCAACGAGAATCTTCACTGCAAGGACTCTCCTTCATCACTGTGACACAATTGCCAAATCCTACTTTATATTTTTGCTTGGGAGTCAATCTCCTCCAATATGTTATGGTAATTCACATTATGTTTTGTCACAATTCATCATTATCAGACTGATAGTACGAGTGCTGATGAGACGGAACATGCCCTATTTGATTTAGTGTTTTGGGTTCCCAGGTGTTGCCAGGTGTGTTTCTTCTGTCAAAATTCGGGAGAAGGGCCACAGTCAGGCCTAGCAGCACAGAAGGCCGCAGCCTTGGAAGTGGCTGGAAAGCCTCCTGGAGGCCCAGACAACAGCCTTTCTCTGGAGGAGGACAGTGTGTGTTGCCCGCGCAGGGGCCTTACCTGGAGTGCGTGAGGTGTATGCGATCTTGCACGCATGTTCTATTTGTTGTTTTTGTTGTAGCTTCGCGTGGTAAGGAAGGGAGGTCCATCCACATTTGGGTTGCAATAAGCAGTTGCAGGCACAGGAAAAGAGAAGGTAAGAGCTCCTTTAGTAATGCCCCATTTCAAGGGGCCCTTACCTTCATGTTTTCCTCTCCACAAGTATTTTGTCAGAAAAGCTCACTTACTTCCAACAACTGAGTGGATACCAAGAAACACAGAAACACCTCCAAACGGCACATTTGTGCGGCGATGTGTGTCAAGTGTTCTTTGTCTTGTCCGCAGCAGAGCAGGGGTGTCGCAGCTTCGCCAATGATTCCACTACGACTGCACGTGCATTTTGCTTTGCTAAAAGGGTATGGTGATCCTCTTCAACTTTGAAACAATATATGAACACAGTATCCTTTCTCTGGCATGCAAACTGCTGACTTGTCCCGTATGGTATATAATGTTGCTGGCTGGCTTTGGCTTGAAGGACATCCGGCGTCGCTTGACCGCAAAATACGCCCCATTGTGCGCACGAAGGGTGGCGAGATTCAACTTGTTGAATCATTTGACAGCTCTGTCAGGTATCATTGAGATTATGAGCATTGTTTTTCCACTTGCAAACCCAGCTACATTCCTTTCTGCCTTGAAGTCAACTTGCAACTTCAACTATGCACAGTTCTCCGCCTGTTCATCACCGTTCGAGTGTGGCTCAAGTCCAGGGCTCCGAGACCCCGAAGTGTCGGGGCCCGGGGCGCCCGGGGCCTGGGGGCGCCATGGCGGGGTCACTCCATGGTGATGTGGCATCGGCCATTGGCAAGCAGGTTGAGCAGATGATCCTTCAGGCCAAGAAGGACTCTGAGCAACGTGTAAGGCATGAGCTCAATGTCGCTCGCTCTCAACTACAGCAGATGGAGACACACATCACCGAGTTGTCCCAGCGCCTAGAGCGCTGTGGGCGACCGAATAGCGCAGGCTCCCCAGATCCTTCTGTGACCGTTGACCGTGCCTTTCTAAGTCAAAAGATCAAACAGTTAGAGCAGAAATGGGGTTCAGAGGTGAAAGCTCTGAAGCAGGACCTGCACCGAACGATCCTAGCTCACAACCACAATTCGGACCTGATGCGACACCATCGCGATGCCCTTGACGAGGCTCGACGAAAGCTTGATGCGCAACCCGCACCAAAGGCTGAGCAGGTGGATTTACAAATCGAGAAGGTGGATCGCATGCTGCGTGCCGGAGCCGCGAAGCAACGTGCCTTGGATGCCTTGACGGAGCGGCTCTTGCAGCTCGAGCAGCAGGCCAATTCACTCTTTCCGACTGTGGCTGTGCCACCGGTGGGGCCACCTGGCTTAAGTGCACTGGGCTTGGGAGCTGCACCGAAGAAAGGTAAGGAAGACCGAGGGGACCTGCCCAGCCAAGAAGAAGTGCGTGCAATGCTTGAAAAGGCTGCTCGTGGTGAGGGTGCTAGTAGTTTCAATGCAGAGGCTCCTGTGTTCATTCCGCGCTCCGCCGTGGATCTGGACTCACCAGGCAATGCGGCTGCGGAGGACGCGGAGGCCGAGGCGCCTGAGGAGGAATCTGCTGAAGTGCAAGAGGAACCAGAGGTCTCAGGGCCAGAGCAACTGGTAGAAGCTGAGGCGGCTGAGGTGGAGGAAGTGACAGATGAACCAGTGAAGTCGGCAGATGCAAAGGTGACAGAGTGAGGTTGCACCTGCGCTGCGGTTGCAGCAAGCAGCTGCTGTTGACACTTGCCCATTGGTGGACAAAAAGGGAAGAAGGGGCTTCAACTTGCCAGCAAGTAGCTAGAAGCTACTAGAGGCCATCGCTACTAGTAACAAGAAGCTACTAGTAACAAGGTGCAAGTATTTGTACAATTTGACATCCAAATGCAGCTGACTCTTAAGACCTTGGCTCCAGGTACTTGGACATTGAGGATCAAGGCGGTTAAATTTGCACAGAATATAGATGAATAGTATTGAATAATGAAGAAGGCATATAGTAATATAGTATTATATCTATTATATAAGGCGCTTGTCATGCATTGACGAGTGCACACCAACCAAAAGCCTGGCACTTTGTTTTGATCCGTTGGGCTGATCGCTGCAAGCAACTTATTGATCGTCAAATATTGCTGGACACATGGGAAGAGTACTTGCCAACTTGCCTGATCTTTGAGGCAACTCCTGTGGCGCTTCAAAGGTCTGGGCCCTTTGTGGGAGGGCAGCTCCAGGGCGAGTTATTTGTTTCCCCAAAGAAACAAAGTAGAGAGCTGGGCCAAAGATGCGTGGACTTCTCGGTGTTACAACCGATGTGGGGCAAACAAAGAATCAGTGGGGCAACGTGACACTATGTGGCAACAAAGACCAATGCTTGCCAATCTCATTTCGCCCAGGTGGCAATCGTCATGGTGAGCGCGGCTTTCAGCCACTGAGTTTGCATTTTGGTAACATTTGGCACAGTTTCTGACCAAGGGCCAGCAAACAGACTCTTTGCTGTCCTTGCATGCAACATTTCTGCAAAATCAAGTATTAATTCGTATTCATTAGTCAGAGGCAAACGGAAGAGTAGTGCACAGAAAGGGTTTTGCAAAAACCTATCCTACCAACATCGTGGAAGGCGCGGGACATTCGTAGAACCCGGGACTATTCATGGACATTTCGTGGAATGGTGCGCAAGTAGGAGAACTGACTGCAACAAAATCGCAGAAACCTTCGCAGAACTTTGTGGAAGGTACTTTTGATGCACTAACTTCGTATGAGCGATTTTTGCTGACCCCGTTTCTCCACACACCATCCATTTAGCCTTCAATTAGTGTTGATGGTGGGAGAACATGGGAGAACATGAGGCAACAAGACCCGCATCAACCGTCAGCGAGAAGTTCAAGCCTTGCTGCGTGAGGTAGCCCAGACCCTTATCACTAAGGAATTGCAGGTGTGAATTTAATGCCAAGTGGTGGCGCAGGGGATCATAGAGAATCTGTTTGAGACGGAGAAGGCAAGTTGACAATGGTGTACGAACATTAGTTCCTGCATTCGTGTCGCTTCGGGCTCTTTCAACTTGAGAATGTCTGGGACTGGACTTTAACAGACAGTCGTCCAAGAGTTTTGTTTTACCGGTAGGGGACGGAGGGGTAGGCCGGTAGTAGAGGAGTTAGCTGAATAATTTTGCCTCAAACTCTATGTGTGGTCCTTGCTCCTAGTAGCGATGATAGCGATGCCCTTGTTACTAGTAGCTGCTTGTTCCTAGTTCCCCTAGTAGCGTTCTTGCTCCTAGTAGCGATGCCAGGAGCCCCTAGTAGCGTCCTTGCTCCTAGTTGAGTTGCCGGAGGTCAACAGACGTTTGGGATACCCGCGCACACCCGACACCCGAACAATGGTGCTGTCTGAGGAGAAGATTTGGATTCTGGACGCCTCCATGCCTTGTCACTTCGGCTCAACACTCCGGAGGACGAGCTTGTTTTCTATAGATTAGAATAAATCCATCAGGTGATATCCAAGGGATTCAAAGGACTGGTGAGTTGATATTATGCCAGCATCTACCCATTCAGGAATATATAGTGTGCGTTGCTTCAATTTCACTACTCTGAAGCCGAGTGATATGCAGGAGTACCAAAAGCTCTTACAGAATCAAGGCAAGTGAGGTTTGCAAGCATTGCAGCTGAAGCCAACTCACTCCTTGTGGAGGTTGAGTCAGATTGGTTTGGCCATGGTAGTGCTTAGGGGCTTAGCTGCGGCAGACACAGCAATGCAGCTGATGGTGGTCAAAAGGCTGCTTGAGCCACGAGAATCCAAGGAACAAGCATAAGGAGTGCACCATGGGGCAGGGATTGCCCAGCATTGCCCAAAAACGCCACTGCTCGACACTCATGCAGTTTAGACAGGTCATCCCCAATTCTGTGACTCATGTGGCAGGGGATTCCTCAGATTCCTCATCAAGGTTGCTTATCTACAAGGGCAAACCAGATTTGTCAGCAATTCCCTGCATTCCAACAGAAGGATTCAAGTCAGTCAAAGCTTTTGCCATCAAATGTCCAAGCAAGACACCATAGGTTCTTGGGCAAGGCACCTTGGAGCAGTGGCCAGAGATGCCTGTGACCTTCTCATACTGCGTTCCGGAGATGGAGCAAAATAAACGCCCGCTTATTGTAGGTCGAGCTGTGATGTTATCAAAATAGGTTCAAGAGTAGGTGAAGAAAGAAGCTACTACTGCTACTTGTTGGATTGCTTTTTCTGCTTGAAGTCTTCCTTAAAATCTCCCTGACCCCCTAAGCCAAGCTCCAATCCATGTGTGATTTTTTTGAGAACAGTTGCAGTCACGCAGCTCTTAGCAGCATCTTGTGCCGCACATGTCGACAGAAAATGTAGAAGGGTGTTTCAATGCCATGCCTGATTGGAGGTTCTTTACCCTGACGAGCTGGAAGATGGCTGGCAGATGTTCTTCACAGAAGAAGGCCTGAACTGTATACTGTATACTGTAACTTCTCTACCTCAAGAACTATTCATGCAAGGACGCTACTTGGGGCTCCTGGCATCGCTATTAGGAGCAAGGACGCTACTAGGACCCGGTTCTCTATGACTTAAAGAGCCTTGTAGGTCTGGTCGTTCCTTGGGTATTTTGCTGCAACTTGACTGCCTCAAGGCCAGAGGTGGTTCTGGCAAGAGGCCACTGGCCGATACTTTTTTGAGGCAGGGAAGTGTACAGCGTGTGCGTACTTTACAGCTGATATTCTTCTTCTTTATGTTCATTAGCTTCTTCTGGCAGTACTTTCTGCGATTTTAACAATGCGTGCATTTCCTGATTTTGCTGCAGTTCTTTACATCAGCCTTCGGAGGCAAGGGAAGAGTCTGTAGAATGGGTCAGTTCGCTCACCTTTGAAGGAATTGTCGACCGAGGAGTGAGCCTTTAGCAAACTGCATAACAGCAGTAGACACGGTGCAACAGCAAAACTGTTCCAGCTTTGGTAGGTTGGACACCCTTCCAGCCAGACCAACCGAGATGTCAAGATTTCCTTCTTTGCTATTTGAGAGTGTCAAATGACACAAGATGATGTTCGTTTGGTAGTTCGGTCACGATCACGAATAGGCTTAAACTCATGAACTGGTGTCAGTTCCCAATGCAAGGGTGCATGTGGGTGCATGTCGCAATGCATGAACTTGAAAATTGACATTTGACATCATCTGACCATGTCCACGCATCCGTGGATACGAAGTGGTAACTAGCCACGGCATAGATGACTCGGCGGAATCGAGATGATCTGTAAGACGCGTCAGCGCGGAAACATTCTACGAGCCAAAGATGGTCGCGCAGTAGAAATATGGAAAATGGCTTGCAAGCTGCATGTTTGGCGTTCCCAACACGGCAAGTCAGGTCAAGAAATGCAGGTACAGTAGAGAAGGTCAATTACATTTTAACAGTTGCAACTGCCAAACCTCATGATTTGGTACTTTAAGTATCCCAAGACTTCGTATGCCATGACAGCGAAACCATCACCGTTTACCGTTTACCTCTACTTGCATGCCCTCCGAGGACAAGCTCAACAACCCCTTGGCAACAAAATGATGAATAGAATAATATAATATAATAGAAATGACAACTTTATGTTTATTACTTTATATAGTGCTGGAGGCTGTTTGTGAAGATTGTCGTCGAACCATGGTGGGCTCCTCTCAATCCCTGCACCTCAACTCTTCAGTTTTGCAATGTCATCCCCGTCAAATTGAAACTGTCATCACTAAGCTCACCACCACCTCGGCCGACCTTGGCCTTTGGCTCTCTTTTGTATCCTCCCCCGTTGTTGATCCTATGTTATTTGATTGATCACTTGAGGTCCAGGATGGTCCAGGTGCATGCCACATGGCATGCAGTCACCGACGTGAAGACCGCTTTGTTTCAACCCATACCGGCTCCATGTGAAGACCGCTGGCTCTGAAGCCGCGACGTAGGCCCCTTTTCGGAGCACAGAGATGGATGATCAGCACATCTATAAAGGTTAACACATATGTTCATACTAGTACAGTACTTAAGCAGATATGTTGGAGATTCTATTGAATGCTTGACCTCCATACCTTTCTACCTTCGATTTTGAGAACAAGTCTCTGTGCTTCGGGCATATTCAATCTCTCACTTCCTTCAACTGCTCACACAACATGGCCATTGTCACACTTCGACACCTGATGGATCGCCTTTGCCCAAGTGTGCCTCAAGTGTATATAGATGAAACATGTCTGTAGGGCCTCCCCCCTAATAGTAATAGGAATGGCCTCCAACTTACTAGCGATGGCCTCCAACCTAAGAGCAATGGCCTCCAACCTAATAGCCATGGCCGCCATCTAAATGCAAACAAATCGGCTCAGAGACTGCCTTCAAGTGTGCCCAGAAGACGTAGCACCTGAAACAAAGATGCCTTTGCTTTGTCAAATGCACCAATCAATCCTGAATGCTGGGAGAAGTCTTAGGTAGATTCTAGGCAAATTCATTTTTTTTCCAGTCGTCCAGTTGTGGCATCTACTCTGGGTTACAGACTGATCCCACCACCAACAAGCAACATGACGAGGGATTCCCCCAGCATGCCCTTCTGTGGAAACAGGCAAAGCAGTGTCATTCCCGAGCAGGTCAATGCATTCAATAGAAATGAGTATAGCACACCTTGTGCTGAGGTTGGGATGACGGTGATCATGAAATCCTTGAGCTCATGGATCAATTCTGGCAACAAGGCGAGCAAAAACGCTGTCATACGCTGTCTTTACATCCCGCATCATCTCATATCGCTTCAGCAGATAAATGTGCAGGTTTGCACCTGGTCGAGGATGAAGGTGCGCAAGAGGCAATTGCTGCCTCATTGCTACAAGATGTGCGTCGATGGCTTGGCTTGAAAGTCAATGAGAGGCAAGGGTTGGGTTCGCACCCCTAGTGGAGAACTCACTGCTTTGGGTGAATATTGCACCTGGTCCACCGGATGTGTCGGAGCCTCCAAGCCGAGGTCGACTCTGCCGTCTTTGCGTGGTGAGCGACGGGACTGAGACTCGCCTTTGGTCGATGGTGTGGTGCTCAAACCAGCCTCGGAGACAAAAAGAACATGGGATGCCATGGGGCTACAGAGATGTTCCATGGAGATGTGCATGGATGTTCATCTTCGCGCTGCTTATGGATTGTTATTGATCGTTTGGAATTAAAGAGGAGTACTGGTATCACGCAGAACGAAGGACTCCTCCAAGAGATTTAAAAAAGACACCGATTGGAAGGAACTGATGCACGATACATTCAAGTTGCTAAGGGACTGCCTGACATGTTCGCTTGGACTACTGCACAATCTCCTCGCAGGTCTTGGCATCAATGACTGGACCTCAAAGGGATCCAGATCACAGGTACGTTGTGGGTGGATTCTTTGCAGTTAACTTGATGTTTCTTGATGTATTGATGGGATTTGTTTGGCACGACCAGCAGTTTGGGATCGCACAGAACCAACTAATTGTCTTTGCACAAGTGATGCCACTTGCCACTTGGAGTCACTTGGTGACTGCTCAAAAATCACCCAAACAAACAAAACTCTCAAGCCAATGCAGCAGGCTGCCTTCGTTGCTTCAACGCATGGTGATCCAAAGCTCTGCCGACGATATGCCTTTGCAAGAGGACATGAAGAGTACACTATGTACACTGAGTGCACTGAGTACACTGCGAAGCTGCTACTGAAGTCCATAGAAGTAGAGACACTTGCAGGGAGAATTAGACTCTAGAATATAAAGCATCCTTCAATATATAGCAGAGCTATCTACTGGTACCACTTGTGCAATACGTGCAGGAGTCCTGAATCACAAGAGTCCAGAGACATTTTCTTGTCAGGACCTGGAGGCCGCTTGCGTGCGGCTGCTGGAGAAGTTCCGCACCTTCGTCCGTGGCGTCAAACAGCTGAAAAGTCGGGGCACACGGATTGTCAAGGCATTGAGAGGATTGGCGAGGCCGGCTGTGTTGTATACGTAAGTTTGCATTCTTGTGTATTTGTGTACCTTTTGATACTTTTTGATATTATGTGATATTATGTTGTATGCTTCTTGCGGGCTTGTGCGTAACAGAGAGAAAGGACGGTCGTGATTCTTTTCTGTTTCTTATCGCAGAATATGACAAGCTGTCCATCAAAGACATGTGAAGGTTGATGCCTGAAGTGTGTGGTATTGATTGCACACCTATATGAGCCTGTCATGACAAGTCGTGCAAAAAGCGGAACAACTCAGAGATTCAGGCAAGAGGAGCCGATGCCCTAATAACATCTCGAGTTCTGTAGCCTTGGTTTGTATTCCAGTTGCCTTTTGTGCTTTGTCACAAAACACATGTGTTCTGGAGGGGTGAGTATATACAGTGTAAATCAGTGTATTACATTACATGCATATACAAATGAAGGTCATGGTTGACTCCGGAAAGCAAAGGACAGCCACATGTGACGCACATGCCATCATGATCCATCATGACCAAGACCACAAGTTGCATTGCGACATCCCCGCCATAGAACCACTCTGAAGCACTATAAATCTGCTGGCAGCGAAGGCATTCCAAGCTATGGCTTGCCGTTCGACATGGCTTTGGTCATATTCTCAGCCTAAGTGCATCAGATTTGTAGGAGCTGCATGGTGCACAATGCCTCAGTGTGGTGGCAACCTTTAGCTGCCAACACTGACAGGTGTGAAGCGTTGCTGAGTTGTAGTCTTCAGTGAACAACCCCACAAGTTAATCCTCAGGGTGTGGGGGGAAATGGCAGTGATGTCTTTGGATTTGTTTTGCAGTCCTGCTGATTTATGAGCTTTCCTCCAAGCAACATCAAACGGGACTACTCAAAGGTGGCTGGCATAATGTACTATATAGTACATACTCGTAGACTCGTAGCTTGTCCAACTGTCCTTGTTTTGACGAAGGCAGCTGCACATGGGTGTGGCTTGCTGGTGGGCTTGGAATTGAAGGCGGGCGTGAGACACGACAGCTGGAATTTGTGTAATTTCCTAGAGAAAGGAGAATTCGATGAGAACACAGTTGAGTCTTTGACTGAGCCAGATCATGCATGCAGCAGAGCTAAGAAGGTTGAATAGTGATGTGTGTGTGTGGTGTTGGCCAACCTGAGTCCCACTGGCCATGAGTCCATGAGTAGCCTTACGAGACTACTGTACCCTGCAAGCTTGTGGTCAGTGCACGCGGGACTGGGACACCTTTGAGACATGTGACAGTTCAATCTTGCCGACTTACCTGACATTTGCAGACCAATATATAATGCCGACAGCCTCAGGATCCCTCACTCTTGTCGCTGCTTGGAGAACTGGCTCAGATGTTGGGAGCCACATCTTGTGAAGGCAAGAGACAAGATGCTGACGGAGGATTTGCACAACAATGCACGCCCGCCTCAGGAAATGGAATTACTAAAAGCACGAAACGTTTTAGGAACAAAGCCTTATGGTTTGGCAAAGGGCAAAGGGTTGACCGAGCACTTTGTGATTTCGAAGCTGCGAGCTTGAGGCCTCCCTTCCAAGCAGAGGCTGGCAGCCAAGCATCAACAGCCAAAGCGTCCTTGCTACTTGTTCCTAGCAGTAATGCCAGGAGCCCCTAGTAGCGTCCTTGCTCCTAGTAGCGATGCCCTTTACTCCCAGTAGCATCGTTGCTCCGAGAATGTTTGAGAGCTTTACACTCGAGGCATCCGGAGCATCTGGAGCGAGAACAGACCTGGAGGCTGTGGTGTATTTTTCTTTTCTGGTCCCCTGCCAAGCAGTTCAAGGTTCCAGCCATTTGAACTGGCTATTCGAGGTGGTTGATTTCTGAACTTGGCCCAAAAGCTAAATGTTCATCTCTGTATATATATGAATCTGTCTCGAGCGTGCACATCCTCACTAATTAGAGCGCAGTTTCTTGAGTCAGCAGAAACACACAGCAAGGTATCCAGGGACTGGGCTTCCCTAACAGGACGCTTTGTTAATTCTCATGGACATCTCGGACATCTAGTGTTTTCACATGGTCACATGGAGCAAACTTTAATCTCTTTGTCTCACTACATACTGGCCGCTCGTGCTTCAAACATAAGCTTCAGAGTAGCCTCACCCATGCGCAAGAGCTGTGCAACTTTCACCGGGCGAGGCATTCATGTTCTTGGCGAAGGTAGTGTCAGACAGAGCCTTGAAGGCTCCAGCATTTGGGATCGTTTTGTTTGTGAGCATGCTGGGAGTGCTCTTGTTTGACCTACCAAGAGGCACTGAGTGAGCGTTTGGTATGGGATCGGTCGACTATGAAACCATTGGACCAATCCTTCATACATGTCCTTTTCAGTTTCATGGCCACAGCGGATTTGCGAGGAGCATAAGCATCGACAGTGGACATGGCATGATTTCGAGCGCCACGGCAGGTGCGCAGCGGTGCAGGCTCAGCGCAGGGAGCTTTATAGTTTCATCGTAAACGCAGGGAGCGCAGGATGTGAAAAAGTGAAGGCAATGGAACCCGCCTTCTCCCAGCCTTATGGAGCCCAGAGGTATCTCCAAACGGCCTGTATAAATACTGTAAGTAATACTGATACTGTAATTATTAACATGAATAAACATGAGCAAGTCCAGCGCGACGCAATGTGACTCACAGGATGTGCGCCAGGCCGTTTGCAGATGCAGGCTTGGCAGCAAATTGGTAAGTCAGTAAGGCCTAGTGATACCTCAACATAAATGAGAATTATATAATCCTGCTTTCCGAATGTGCTGAGGTTTACACATTCTGGAGCTTAAACATTACAGTAATTCTTAAACGTTGACAGCGTCCCTTTTTGAACGGGTTTTAACACCCAACAGCAGACAGAAATGATCACTGTACAAGGAGCACAGGAAGCAACTTGGTGTCACCCCAACAAGCTGCTACTTGCTTTGTGCAGTTGTGACTTTCCCCCAGTGCAAGCAATTGGTGATGCGGAGCTTTGCGCAACAGACTGACTACACCATTGCGCCAGGGGGTAGATGTCTCTTTGGGAGACGCTGTGGAATTTGCCACCGGAGCGGACATGACAGATGCCCAAGTGCTTCTGTTGGAGAAGGATCAGGCGACCAAATAGTGATAGTATGTGATAGCCTAGTGGCAGTTTAGAGCCCCCCTTTCACAAGTTGTTTTTCGAGGTACAAGGTTTCAATCTCTCGTCCATTGTTTGATTTGGTGTTTCTTTTCTTCAGATCATCAATGTACAAGTATGTGTCTTGGTAGCATGGTTCCTGGAGGTTGACAAAGGCATCATGCATTTATATGCTTTTACATAACTCTCGATGAGTTTGGACATCCAAGGCGTTGGTTCCCTAAGCTGTGTTGGACAAAGTGCCACAGCCGAACGATGCAAGGCCTTGGTGCGTGACAGAATGAATGGATGCATCCGAGTGGTCAAATGTCAAGATCTTTTTCCTCCAGGATCACGAGAGGCACGATTGCGCCACCCACGGCCACTGGAAGCGTTTCTTTGTCAACACAGGATTCTATTCTGGTCACAAATCAAGCCATGCAACAATCTAGAACATGTTGGATCGCATGTACCTATCAGGCGCTGGCACACCATCGTGCTGCACTCGGAGTTGGGCCGGATGCTGGACCAAAAGAGGCGTTCAGTTGACAAAGTGCCAATATGAGGAAATCAAATTTTATATTTGGAACAAGATATGATCATCAACATCAGATTGCGAAATCTTTGCTGTCGAGCATGTTGAAGCTCAAGCCCAGACTACCGCGAAGTATGCTGCTTGGAAAGCTCATAACTATATCACAACAATTCTTTTGGATAGCATAGGCACCCATTTTAATATGATCTGGCGCAAATATTATTTCTCGCTTGGTCCTTCCATCAAATAATCATTGATGTGCAGACATTCAATTCGATCGAATCATTACCACGGCTGACATCCCGGAAGCTTTTCGTGCGCATGACAATCAGAGCCATGCCGACATCCAGTGCATTCTTGGAAGAGCTTTTGTCCCCTCCAGTTCTGGGTGGCGGCGCGCGACCAGTGATGTGCTATCCAGATCCACATTCAGCTGCTGGACCCAATGGTGGTCTTCCTTTTCGATGTTATGGCATGGCGATGTTGCAAGACTCTGCTGAAGCTGTCAGAGGTGTCTCATTGCCGAAAGCTACAAGAGTGTCTCCGTTCGAGACAGCAGATCCCATGCAAGGCCTTGCGCCGGCAGTGCCCTGGGCACTGCCCTGGGCTCCTCAAGAACGCTCGCCATACTGCCTCAAGCCACGGTCTCGCCGAAGCGACTTCCTATGAGAGGAAAAAGCACGGAGCCTGTGGCCAGGGAAGACCATCGTACCCGATATCTTGAAAAAGCATTAGGGATGTCAGCATGAAGAGGAGAGAGACATGGGGTGAAACCACCACCCCTAATCCACTAGCAAAGCACCCTGGTCGATGCATCTGGCACGCCAGGGGAAGCAGTCCTTGAAGCAGTCCATGAACAGCCAAAGAGCATCTCTGCAGGCAAGCTTTGCATTCGATGTGTCACCAAGCACTGTTGTATCACTTGACATGCAAGTCATAGGAATCTTAATGAATGTAGCCATCACATGATCCAGTCATTGACGTTTCACTTCACCGGACATGTTTGGCTCAAGATTGTGGGAAAAAGGGGCGGCTGCTGTGTTCTTTTGGTTATCAGCCGTATCGCTTTGCGATCGGTTGTTGGCCGTCGTTGCAGCCATCGCATCTTCCTCTGGTTCACGTCGTTCGACTGAACCCGCTGGTCCGCCCCCGCCTGAAGGGGGTTATTCCGATCCGGAGCATCCCGAGTACGAGGAGCTCCACAAACTTCTGAGGTTCCCTCGCTCGGGAAAGAGCGGCAGAGCACAGAAGAGGGCGTTCATTCGCCAGGGCGTGGCTGAGGGGCATTTTGCGTTGACACATCCGCATTTGCTGAACGGTGTTACGTCTTTTAACTTTTGCGCACAGAGTCGGGTGACGATTGTTGAGGAGGTTCTTCAAACGTATAGAGCTCGATTCGAGGAGGCGCATAGGTTAGCTGCTTCGGCACTGCCACCTAGGCCTGAGCCCGCTGTTCCGGTACCGCCTGCTGTGATTGGCCTTACGCCAAAGGCATTTGCAAAGGCACCGCCGCGGAGGCCAGAGCCAGTTCAAGTCTCGATTGTTCTGCCGGACACGGTACATTTCCTTACCTTTGAGGCAGCGGAGAGTCGCTATACTCGTTGGCAGTCACAGGAAGTGCATTTGGGAGCAGTTGCAGACATTGGCCAGGTTAAGGTCCTTTTTGTTGATCACCATCAGGTTCTTGACAGGGATCACAGCGATACTTGCAGACAGACAGGTCGCGTGGGAGTTGAGAACATTGAGGCGGTCGAGAAGTTCAGACAGTTTGCATTGGATCACGAGCGTATTCCATTTGTTTTCGTTCTTTCTTTCATTGGGAGTTCGGGGCACTATCAAGCGTGCAAGGACATTTGGAGCAACAGCGAAGGGATTCATCACTTGTTTGACGGGATCATTTGTACGTTCGAGCCGGACGGTCCGACAGGGAAGGCTGCAGTTATCTCGAGATTTGCCGAACGGTTGGGGGATCACTTGTCTTGTTGTTTGATCGACGACAACGCTGATATCCTATCTGAGTTGGAAGCCACTTTGGCCACCGACAGGGCAACAGGGATTCACATTAAGCTTTCACGGAAGAGGAGCTTGAACAGCGGATCTGCGTATCCATACGCCAATTGGTTGAGCGACGGCTGGACGAAGGAGGCAGTTGAGAATTTCATTGCAGCCGAGTAGACGTCGTTTGATCTTTGAAAAGAAGCGATGGAGGGATCAGGAGGAAGTGCGCATGCGGAGAGTGAACAGATTGTCATGTTTGGGGAAGCCATTGCAACTCCTATCCAAGATACGAGTTTGTCATCCCTGACAGAAACATCTCACTCATCGATGGTTCAAAGTAATCAAGGAAACCCTACAGCAAGGACGGGTGTTGAATACCAACAACCGACCATCGGTCATATTGATGCAAGACAGATTGTGTTCGAAAGCAACCAGTCGTCTCATTTCACAGATGCCAGATCAGTCAATCTTTTGGATTTGAACCCTCTGGTAGTAGCTCAGGCTCACCAGGTCGTGTCCGAAGTGCAGGGTCAAGCCATTCAATACGCCTCTGAAGTTGAAGCTAACGCGAGGAACCAGACTGCTCAGTTTGTCCAAGCAATGGAGAGTCAGTTTAGGAACCAAGCCCTTCAGCAGATCCAGGGTATTGAATCTAATGCTCAAGCCCAAATCCAGAGTCAAGTTCAATCCATTGAAAACCAAGCCAGGTCTCAAATCCAGGCGGTAGAATCCACTGCCAGGAGCATGGTTCAGCAGTCTCAAGAAGAAGCCCATGAACTGGTCCGTCAAACCCAAGGTCAAGCTACCCGTTTGATGAATCAGTCTCATCAAGAGGTTGCTAATTTCCAGAACCAGATTGAGCAATTGAAGGCTTTAGTGATTGATCGCACAAACCAGGTGGTTGAAGTGACCGGTGCATTGAACCAAAGGGAGAAAGCACTAGAGTCCACCACTAGGCAGATGAATGAAATGAGGGGTCAAATGGAAGCAATGATGAGGAGGATCAAGGATCAAGATGAAAGGTTGCAGTCCCTTGCAAAGAGTGGTACTCCAGGGGCACCAAGCACCATCCATCCTTGTAGTCCGCCGCCAAAGGCAACCTCATTCGTTGATAGGAAACCTGAAAGTGTTGGTCAGCCAAGTCCATCTAGGAAAGTTCATGGAATGGGTGAATTGGTTCCGGTGGTGCATAGTATTGCAACTCCTAAATCCTACCATCCTGGCACGGTCGCATTCCAGGGTCAACCAATGCAAGATTCGCGGGTCGCGTTGCCTTCGTTTGCATTGACGCCCATTGCCACAGGAACCAATGGTGAAGAGCTGCATTTGGCACCTTCACCAACTCAGTCCGCTTGTGCAGGAGAGATACCAAAGGCAAATCCAATGTTGTCTCCTGCTGCCTTGCTAAACGATCAGATCGGACTTCAAATCCAAAGTGACCAAAACACTGCTTTGCAAATGCAAGTGCATCAGTTGACCATTCAAATGCAGCAATTGATTGGTGGGTTGACGGCAAACCCTGTGCAATCAGGCAATCAGCCATCATCGAACCGATCAAGAGACCGCCGCAAAGTCCCCGGATCGCCGCCAGGAAGTGGTTCTTCATCCTCTTCAAGTGACTCGAAAGGAAAGGGTTCAAACAGAAACCCTGGAGGGGGCGGAGACTCACCACCAAAATCCCCAAGTGGAGATGGCTCATCAAGCGATTCGGAGGACCCCTACAAACGAGAGAAACGACTAATGCGTATCAAACAGTATGACTATCTAAAGATTCCTGCTTTGCCTCAAGACGCAGCAAAACGCCGGAGTTTCCGAAACGCAGTGTTCAGTGGGGTTTGCAAGTTTGCCAAGAATGATGAAAGCGTCGTGTTCCGTTGGATCAATCGTTGCAACATCTCGGAAGATGGTAAAGAGTTCAACAATGCAAAGGACTTCCCCATCTTGGATCGAATCCTAGGCGCCAAATTGCTAGAAGCAGCAAAAGGCACCAAATTCGCCTTGGAGTTTCAGACCCACCAAGAGAGATGTCAGACACATGATCAACAACCAAAAGGTCGCAAGTTGTTGTGGTTGATCTTCCAAAAGTTTCGACTCGATCGCGACCGCGGAACGGCACTTAGTCAGCACCACCTTTTGTCCTTGAAGATGAACGGTAGTGATATCAAGGCACTTGAAGACTTTCGACAGCGATATGACTTTTGCGTAGGCGCTCTTGAACCTAGTGAGATGCCAGCTGAAACGTCGCTGAGGTCGTTGTTGTTTGAAAGCCTCAAGAATCACCCCAAAATGGCACTCGCAATTGACAAGTTTCGGGAAGCAAACACTGGTAGCTACAAGCGAACCAGCCGTTGGTTGTATAGCAAGATGTGTGAAGCCATTGAGATATCCCAAATGGATTTGAACACAACATCAATGGACAAAGCTCTCACCTCAGCAGGCTTAGATCCAAAGGTTGGAGGGGCACAAGCAGAGACAAAAGACAAGAAGAAGAAAGATGAGAAGACAAAGAAAGAGAAAGAAAAGAAGCCAGAGCAAGACACAAAGGTCAAGAAAGAGGACAAGCCCAAGACATCAAAGAAGGTTGAGGAAGACAAGAATGTTGATGCAGCGTTTGCCCAGAAAGGAAAAGGGAAAGGAAAAGATGGCAAAGGCAAGAACAAGGAGGACAAGCCACCGCTGACCAAGGAGCAGAAAGCAAAACTGCCATGCATGTACTTCGCATACGATTCATGCACTCGCGGGAAGGATTGTGAATTCCTCCATGACAAAGGGAACTTGTACAAAGGCCCGAAACCTCGTTTGAAGTCTGGTACTGGTGCTAGTTCTTCAAGTCATGCCGGAGCCGCTTCCGTAGCTGCTGCAACTGCATTCGCGTCGATTCCGTCAGCCGAAGCCGCTTTGAAAGAAGCAAAGAAGGTTTGCAGAAAAGTCACTCGGAGTTCCTTGAAAGTCCCTTGTGTCCAGTTGTTGGCCAAAGCCGTGACTACGATCATGACCGCCATCACATGCTGCAATCCGATGTCCCAGATTGATCATTCAAGTGTCCCTGCATTGGCGTCACATCCATGTCAAATGGAATTCCTCATGGATTCAGGTGCAGGAAGGAATTTGTTGTCGAAAGACTCGATGCCCGATGATTGGAGAGGCTTCATCATCGACCCGCCAGAAAACCTGATCTTTAGAACGGGAGGTGGGGAGAGGAAAACCACAAAAGCCATCGAACTCCAAGGGCAAGTGAGCGGTCTCAACACTTTCTACACTTTGGATTCATGTCCCCATGCATTGTCTTTGGGAATTCAAGTAAACCACCACAAACGAGGGTTTGTTTGGCTGCCAGACGAATTGCCCTACATGATCAAGGCGGATCGTCTTGGTGATCTCAAGCACTTTTGCCCTGAGTCGGCAAAGGTTCACATGGAAGTTCGTGAGAATGTTCCGATCATTCATGAATGGGTAGGTGCAGCGCCAGCAGATTTGGAAGCCAGTCCAGGACCTGTCGCCTTTGATTCAGACACGGAACCGATTGGAGGTCCGAGTTCAGGATCGAGAGATCGACCGGCAGGAGCTCCTGTTCCGGAGCCAGAACCTCGTGTCGAAGCACCAGTAGATTTGCCAAAGGTTAGTGATAAAGTGTTGAAAGAGAAACCAGAAACTCTTCCTCATTTTGGTGATGAACTCATGTTGTGTGATGAACCAAAAGCGGAGCCCTTGGATGCCCCTTTAGATGAAGAAGATGAAGAGGCCAACCCTTGGACCCCATCACTCCGTGAACGCCTTGAAGAGGAAGCCAAAAGTGAAACTCATCAACTTTGTCACTTCCCCAAAAACCGCTACTGTTCGATTTGTCAGAGAGCAAAGATGACAGGTCGGGTTCATCGGTCAAGGGGGGCACCGGGTGAGGATGAAATTCCTCCGCTCCACTATGGCCACATGATGAGAGCAGATCACATTATTTTGGGGGCAGATTTAACCAAAGGTGCTGGTGGGGAACAAGCATGCCTTGTTTGCTTCGATGAATTCTCAGGTTGCATTGGAGCTTACTCCATGACCTCAAGAGACACTGACTCGAACATCCTGTGCCTTCAGAAGTTTGCTGGAACCAGAGCTTCCCCTAGATCTTCTTGCCTTGTGAAAACCGACTGTGCTCAAGAATTGACCAAAGCCGTTGAACATTTGGGCTGGTTGAGTGAACCAGGGATTGAGAATGACCCGTATCACAATGCAAAGTTGGAAAGCTTGATCCGAAGGATCAAAGAAGGCACACGTGCGATCCATCTCAAGTCAGGTTTGCCGCACGCCTTTTGGCCAAGAAGCATAGAGTATTTTGTTGTAGCGCATGCAATCACACATCCATGTCCTGTGCATCCGAATGAGACTCCTGAGTCCAAAGCGTTGAAGGAAGGGAAAACCTGTTATGAAGTTGCTTCAGGTAATGTTTTTGATGGGTACCGGATTCCTTTTGGTGCATTAGTTTGGTACAAACCACCCAAGCATAGAGAACTTCCTGCCTTTGACCCAAGGACTTTTCCTGGGATCTTTTGTGGATGGCGAATCGACAACGGGTATAAGTTCAGAGGTGTGCATTTGGTTTTGGATTATGAAGCTGTTCGCACCAACAAGAAAGGTTGTGAGAAACCAATCCAAGTGTATACTAGTGAGCTTGTGAAACCAGAAGTGTTCATCTTTCCTTTGGAAGAGGCTGCAAATTCACAGCTGGCATTGTTTAAAGCAGATCGGGAGTTGCTGAGCATTGATCCCAGAGAGTCGTTGCCCTTTGGAGAGGATCCTCCCGAGCCAGCCAAACGCAAACGTAGGCCTTATGTAACATTGGAGAGATGCATTAGGTTCGGAAAGACTGTAGGTTGCAAAGGCTGCGACAGAATCGCAGAAGGCGTGAGGCACAGCGATGAATGCCACGCAAGGATTGGCAAACTCTTGGAAGACGAGAGACTAGCCAAAGAGTCAGATTCGAAGAAAGACAAAGAAATCAGAAGAAGCTGTGGACATTTCGATGCACACCTTGAAGGACAAGTGTAGCCGCCAAAAATTCAGAGAAAATCCCATTGTCCTGCCTGAAGGCCACGAGAGCAAGCTACAGGCTTCTCACGTGGATTGCTGTAATGCTGAGACACTGAATGACTATTGGGACTTTGATGAGGCCAAAGCTGCATGGAAGAGAATCCATGTCCGTCCGAGGAAGCGTTTGTTCACACCGCTTGGAAATGACTGTCCTTTTGATTCGTTCGAAGTGACAACAGAACGTCAAACTGTTTGGACTTGCAGAAACAAGACTTCGTTGTTTGCAGATGATTGGCAATCCATGTCACCGAATAGGCGCATTTGTTCAAAAAGTTGGGTAGGATGCACATACTTCTTTCCGAAGGAGAAACCCGAGAATGTAAGAGCTAGAATCATAGCCATGACATGCAATGTTGAGAAAGAACCTCTTCGCGGACTTGATGCTGTCATGTCGATCCTTGGTTTGACTCCGGTCCCTGCAGAAGTTAAAGACGTTCAGACATTGAAACCACCCCGTGAAAGGAGGATGAGGTCTGACAAAAGTCATGCAATGTTTGAATTCTGCTGCAGCAAAGACTCGAAATTAGGAGAAATTAATGAATCAAGGGGGGTTCCGCATTTTCGGTTGCATCGAGAACAAACCAACTTGGAAAATGAAGAAGACATCAAAAGCCTTTTGTCGTTGGTAGACATGTTCAAAGGGGCTGACCTTTGGGGAAGCATTCCATGTAGTTCGTGGAGTCCTTGGCAGAAAATGTGTCTGCATCGATATGGTTCATCCTACGCAAAGAAATTGAAAGCCAAGAGAAAGACAAGCAAGAAACTCTTAGCTAACTATGTAAAAGTTGCCGAGAGAATTCTCCAGAACGGAGGACATGTTGCTTTCGAATGGCCCAAACATTGCGAAGGTTGGATGTTGACCGAGCTTTTGCAGTTTGTCAAGAAACATGATTTGTATGAGACATGCTGTGACGGCTGTGCCTTTGATTTGAAAGACAGTAAAGGAGAACCACATCTGAAGACATGGAGAGTCGTAACCTCATCAAGAAAGTTGGCAAAAGACCTTGGTGCATACAGATGCCAACACCCAAAAGACTTCAAACACAGTCCTGGAGGGTTCAAGCACAGGGAAGTCAGCCTTCTACACTGAAAGGATGGCGCAAACAATCTCGAACAGCTTGTACCCTGATGGTGATTCCGTCCCAATCATGCCGACTTGTCCGTTTGTTCAGTCAGAACATGTCCCGCATAAGATTCCTTTCGGTGTTCATCAGTTGATTGATCGTCGAGATTGGGGAAAGTATCCGGGGGCTGATCAAGCTATCAAGAAAGAGTTGGATGGTCTTCTAGCAAATGAAGTTTGGGATGTTAATAAAATCATTTCCAAAGAAGAACTGGTGAAGTCGGGTGGTAAATTCAACCTAGGTCGTCTCATGACAATCCTGTCCATGAAGCACGCTGAAAGTCCAGAATTGCGAAAGTTGAAAGCCAGAATTGTGTTCAGAGGCGATCAGATTGTTGACCAAGACAACAACATCGCCATCCTGCAGGAACTCAAAGTGAATCCCTCGGGAATCACGGCCATAAACTTCAACTTGAGCTATGGTGCACTTCCAGGAAATGAAAGTTCCCAGTCGGACGGTGTGCGTGCATACACTCAAAGTGTCTTGCGAACTGTGGTGGACACTTGGGTGCTACTCCCACCAGAGTTAGTGCCAAAGGAGTTCGCTCACATCAAAATGCCAGTAGCGCCCCTGAAGAAAGCGCTATACGGACACCCGGAATCGGGTTTCCACTGGGATGCAAGATTCCGAGAAGTGATGGGACTCATGGGAGGTAAAGCTGACAGAGACAACCAGTCGAATTGGACCTTTGAAAATGGTCTAGTCCTCACATTGTACGTTGATGACATCTTGCTTTCAGGGCCATCAGGTTTGCACAAAGGGTTCTGGGAAAACCTGCAAAAACACCTTGAAATAGAAGAACCGACCCCAGTGGATCGTTGTCTTGGCAGAAAGCATTTGTTCAAACGTGAAAATGGAGTGACTGAAGTTTATTTCGACATGGTAGATTTCATCAACTCAGCATGCCAAATGTATGAAAACCTGTCAGGGATGCCATTGAAAGGCGCTGCATCTCCGTTCTTGCCAGAAGGTTCCATTCCAGTGAATGAATGGGAGGAGCGCGGTGCTCTAGCAAGTGATGCTAGTAAGGTCTTGATGAAAGTCCTTTGGGCGGGCAGACTTGCCAGGCCGGACACGGTGAAGGCAATAGGGGATCTCACCCGCCGTGTCACGAAGTGGAGTCGTGCCGATGACCGCCGCTTGCACAGATTGATGAACTATCTGTTCGAGACCAAGGCGTTCTGCCTGAAAGGCAAAATCGCAGATCGTCAGGAAGACCTACAACTGGTCTTGTATACCGACGCGGACCACTCAAGCGCGGTAGAGGATGCAAAGAGCACCTCTGGTGGTTTGCTGTGTCTGCAAGGACCGGGGTCTTACTGGCCACTGTCGTGGCACAGTAAGCGACAGGGTGCCACTGCACGATCGACCACAGAGGCCGAGATCATATCACTTGCCCACGGCGTATTTGACGCTTTGCCAGTTGCCGAATTCGTTGAGGAAGTATTTAGGAGAGAAATTGAATTGGTGTGTTTCCAGGATAACAGCGCCGTCATAACCATATGCGGCCAGGGCTATAGCCCCAAGCTCCGACATGTTTCGAAACACCATCGTATCAACCTCTCTTCTCTATACGAGACGTTCGCAAATGGTAGTGCCAAATTGCTTTATATAAAAACGGACCATCAAAAGGCTGATCCCTTCACGAAGCCGTTGCCGGTTTCTAAATGGAGTCACGCCTTGGAGCTTTTAGGCGTCGTGGATCCAAATCTCTCGAGGCACCCATCTTCCACTGAAGCTGTAAATGTGTGAAGGGGGAGGAGAGAGACATGGGGTGAAACCACCACCCCTAATCCACTAGCAAAGCACCCTGGTCGATGCATCTGGCACGCCAGGGGAAGCAGTCCTTGAAGCAGTCCATGAACAGCCAAAGAGCATCTCTGCAGGCAAGCTTTGCATTCGATGTGTCACCAAGCACTGTTGTATCACTTGACATGCAAGTCATAGGAATCTTAATGAATGTAGCCATCACATGATCCAGTCATTGACGTTTCACTTCACCGGACATGTTTGGCTCAAGATTGTGGGAAAAAGGGGCGGCTGCTGTGTTCTTTTTGAAGAAGCATAAAATACTGTACATTAAAATACATGTTCTGCAAATAACCCTCTGTGCAGGCGACGAAGGCCTATAGGCGACTTGCCAAGCAACATCACCCTGACAAGGCCAGGCTGGGAACATGGAAGTGTTTGTATCTGAGGATTCCCAAACAGATGGAGGATTAGGCAAAGTATCAGTGTCATACACTGTTATACACGTTCCTTACAGGTAGCAAGTTGAGGAACTGACAAACAAACTGAGCGCTCAGTGCAAGTTGGCTTCTGTTCTTGAACCTAGGAGTCAATTTGTGGGACTGCATCTTCGTACTTTGCCAGTGCTGAAAGTTATACTGTATATAGGATATTCCCGCCGCTAGAGATCCAGTTCCACTCGCACCGGGAAGAATGGAGGCTCAAAATGTGTAGATGCATGATGTGGATCATGAAGGCACGTAAATAAATGGCTATGGAGATCTGACCAACACTCCGATACCCCACAAGAGCAGTGTTAAAAAATGACTGAAAGACTGGAGTTTCTATTCATTCACCGAGCCAGACGGTTTCATGGCTAGAACCTCTACGTTAAAGGATAAACAATGACAAACATATTTACCAGTTGCTGTCAATTTTCGTGTGATAGAGGACATGTACTTGTTGAAAGGATGCTTTGTGTGGCGTGTGTTTTTCAGAAGCGGAGTGCACGAAAGAAGTGGAGCCATGGCGGCGCTTCGCCTTAAAACACCATGGACTCATCGTTGGGGCTGGAAATCCTTGACTCAGTCAGCTCATTTCCGCTGTTGCTTTGGTTCGCTAGTGCGACCACTGGCAGTGGGCACAAGTGTCGACAAGCTTGCCTCACAAAGATCCTTTTCCCAAGTCGGACTTGGGTCTTGGGTGGATCCTTTGGCCTACCAAGGCTCCTTTACCTCCTGGGTGGATCCTCTTGATCTTGAAGTTTCCCCACAGATTTCTGAAAAAGAGGTTTACCACACGCAAAGAGCCTACGCAAAAGCAATCATGAGAATTTCAAACTCATACCATGCGGGCGGCAACTACCTCAAGCTAGCTCATACGGCAGTAGAGAGGCTCTACACTGATGACAAAGTGAAAGTGCTCTTCAAGGCAAATGAGGCGAAGGATACACAGTTCCGGCCAACAGCAGCCGAAGCCATGGCTTTCATCGCCGGTGCCAAGGGTGATGCTCAAGGAAGTGAAGAGTCAAGTTTTGCCATCATCGGAAGCAGGGGCTGGTCGGATGTAGGATTTGACAATCACCAGATCGAGATTTCTGACAATGTTGCGATTGCTTCGGGAACCTGCTACCTCACCAGCGCTGAGACGAATGGCATCACTGAAGCTGACTTTACTTTCGGATACAGGAAGGATGAGCTCGGCAAGGTAGGCATTTTCTTCCAGAATTCGTCAGTACCTCTAGTAGTCCTTGATTCCTTTGATGCAAAGCCTCTCGTGTCAGAGGAGGCAGTGCAAAAGGCACAAGCAGCTTGGGCCAGCACTATCAAAGACATCTCCAAGATATATCTTGACGGTGGAGACTATGTTGCAGCAGCTGCCAAGGCGGCAGGTGATCTCTATGGCTACGGTCACTCAGAGGTGCTTTTCAAGCCAACCAAAGCAGCTGAGGCCCAGTTTCGACCAAGTGCCTCCGATGCATTGTCTTACTTTGTTGGGCACCAGGCAGTTGAGGGTGGCCATTCCGAGGACTCTGGCTTTGCCATCAATGGTGGCAAGGGCTGGTCAGATGTTGTGTTCGAGAACCACAAGACCAATCGGACTGGTAACATTGCCATTGCCATGGGCAACTACTACTTCACTTGTGCTGAAACTGGGAACCAAACCAAAGTTGAGTACACCTTCGGCTACAAGATGACGAAAGATGGCAAGCTTCGCATTTTCCTCCACCACTCTTCAGTGCCGTATGACCCTGAAACCTCGTTTATGATTTCAGAGGAGGAGGTGCAGGCTGCACAAGCAGCTTGGGCCAGTGCCATCAAGAACATCTCCAAGGTGTACCTTGCTCGAGGAGACTATGTTGCAGCAGCGGCAGAGGCAGCAGGAGAGCTCTACGGCTACGGTCACTCACAGGTGCTTTTCAAGCCAACCAAAGCAGCTGAGGCCCAGTTTCGACCAAGTGCCTCCGATGCATTGTCTTACTTTGTTGGGCACCAGGCAGTTGAGGGTGGCCATTCTGAGGACTCTGGCTTTGCCATCAATGGTGGCAAGGGCTGGTCAGATGTTGTGTTCGAGAACCACCAGACTAAGCTCACTGGCCCAATCGCCATTTCCATGGGCAACTACCACTTCACCTGTGCTGAAACTGGGAACCAAACCAAAGTTGAGTACACCTTTGGGTACAAAAAAAATATGGATGGCAAGCTGCGCATCTTTCTCCACCACTCTTCAGTGCCATATACCTCTAGCAGTGCCACTGTTGTTGCTGATCTCATTTCGCAGGAAGAAGTGCAAAGTGCACAAGCAGCTTGGGCCAGTGCCATCAAACACATCTCCAAGACTTATCTTGATGGTGGAGACTATGTTGCAGCAGCTGAAAAGGCTGCAGGAGAGCTCTACGGCTACGGTCACTCAGAGGTGCTGTTCAAGCCAACCAAAGCGGCTGAGGCCCAGTTTCGACCAAGTGCCTCTGATGCCATGTCGTACTTTGTTGGGCACGATGCAGTTGAGGGTGGCCATTCCGAGGACTCTGGTTTTGCCATCAATGGTGGCAAGGGCTGGTCAGACGTCAAGTTCGAGAACCACCAGACGAAGCTCACTGGCGACCTTGCCATTGCCATGGGCAACTACTACTTCACTTGTGCTGAAACTGGGAACCAAACCAAAGTTGAGTACACCTTTGGCTACAAAAAGACCGAGGATGGCAAGCTTCGCATTTTTCTTCACCACTCCTCAGTGCCATACAGCTCTTGATGTTCAGTCAGCAGCTAGACCATAGTGGCGGCCAAGCTGCAGGAGGGGTGAGTATCACCGTTTTTTTGGATCGCAATTGATGCAGCAGGCTCAATGCTTGCAAATTCACAATTTTTTCAATTTAAAATATAATACAATACACTAAAATATTATATAATATATACCTTATGTAATGCATCAATTATATGATTTTCAATATGCTGTTCAAAAGTCAAAATCTTACGTCATATCATGTCATATCATTTGTAGCGAACTTTTTGACTACGCTTGTTCTTTGCTCCCCCTCCCTTGTACAGCAAACTCTTCCCACCATCATCACTGTTTCATCCTTGTATCAATCTTGCCCATGCACAATAATTGGCCCATGCATAATAATTGCAGTTTATTGCACTTTGTGGTATGATTCCAACGTGAGGTGGAGGGATGGTATAACCAAGGTTGCAGGGCAGTGTTTTTAATAGTTTGTTGACTCAACTCTTGTTGCTTCTTGCATTGCTCTCCACACTGCTGCATGGGTTCTGGTTTGTAGTTCTGCATTTTTTCACTGCGGTCCTTCCTTTTTGGTACTCCTAGTTTGCAGCCTCAAGTTTCACACATTGACCTTACATACCCCCCTTACAAACCTCGATTTGCACTTACACACACACATTGACCACACACATTGACTGACATGCAACCTTGCAACCATCGACATGCCCACCTCTATATACTTACACGGTACACCCACTTCCATACAAACATGGAAGCTGCAGACCAATTGCGCCTACAAGATGTTTTCGCATCGAAACTGAAGCTATGCTTGCAGCTGAAGGGATTCGAAACCTTACTTCCTTCAACTGATAGAATCCCAACCTGATTGTAATGGCCTCCAACCTAGAAGCGATGGCTCCAATCCATTAGCGATGGCCTCCAACCTGGCAGCTTTGTGTGGTTGGCTGCAAATGGTTTTTATGCAAGCCATTGGCAAGGGTTGTAGAGACAGACGCATGAGCGCATCGAAGCCAGGGTGGAGATCCTGAGACCTTCCGCCGGTTGAGAATGGCCTTTGAAGCCCTGACGTGGCTCCACTGGATTAGCTCTCGTTTGGTTTTTGGGCTTGAGATTGTGTAAAGGGAAAGAGAAGTGCCCATTTTAGGATGGTTTCATTCACTTGAGCAAGGGCATTTGCTTTGCATGCAGGGTTTTCTTGTTTGGTGCTTCTTGGTATCACGTCGCGCTTAAACTTGTATATACTCATACTGGCCAAGCACCATGTCAGAGGACGAACATACTACATGTCGATTTAGCCACAAAGGAATGAACATGAATGAACACATGGACACATGGGAAGTTTTTAAAGATTTGATTTGCCATCCGCGTTTTGTTGGCAACTGTCCCAGGCTATCATCTGCACCTGCAGAAAACACACCTCCAAGGCGAGGCCTCGGTTTTCAGATCTTTACTGAGATGGTGGACTTCACTCAAGTCCGTACTGCAAATTGTTGTGCAGCTGCCTGTGGGAAAGAAGGATCATTTGCAGCAACGTCAGGGCAATGAGCATTCTCGATAATCAAGTTTACCTCTTGTTGCGTAGCTGAACATCTTACACCTCAGAAGCAACGACATGAATGTCCATGGTTGGGTCTTAAGGTCCAAACCTGCACCGCAGGGCTCAGGCGGACTTGGAAAAGCGACTCTGAGAAAACGCACAACCGAAAAACAAATACATACAAATACATAAAAGCTGTTTGCAGGAGGTTTAATAATGTTAAACAAAGAAAGACACTGTACGAACAAATGGAACGTTTGTCCTGCAGGAGCTTAACTCAACAGCAGCATGGACCTGGTTGCAGTATTGTTCTTGTTGCTTTGGACAAGATCATCCGTTGACTGTTTTGCATTTTGCCAAGAACCCATGGGCAGCCAGGTTTCAGTTCTGTCTAGAATCAGTGCATGGCTTTGAGTGGAAGATGTGGCCGGCTCCCCCAACACCAGGCCGGAAAAGCTCTTCGCCAATGACACCTGAAGCTCCCAGGCTGGAAATGGACGGATCAGCTATCATTGTAACATCAATGTGAGGTTGAAAGATGTTGAACACGAAAGCAACAGAGAAGTCATCCCGTCATCCCTATTCCAGATACACTGTATTCGCATGTAAATGTATTGACACATTCACACGTATTCACTGCATATTCAGGTCAAGACACGTCAAATGGTGATGAGCCAACTACCTCTGCGTTCTAATTGGATGACTGGGAACATCAAGGAGTGATGTATTTTTTGTTGGCACCAACTGAAAACTGCTCCAGGCGCACACGATTGCGACAGAAGACTCCGCCTGCAGAGTGTTTCAAGGCGAGCCTGTGAACATGACACGTCATATTCCAAAACTGTTCATAGATGGAACTGGGCCGCCCAACAGAATCTTTCTGACGGTCGTGCAGTGTACGGAAGTTAGCCCTTACACCGAAAAGTGGAGGAGTGCCTTCTTGGAGCCCTCAACTTGACAAGCTTGACATTGACACTATTGACAGTCGGTTCCTTTCGTCGAGTGATCCAGAGAATCGACCTGCGTGCTCAGGGCAGCCCCATTGCAGAGGAGGCGAGAATCGAACGCGACGAGCAACGTGAAAAACTATCTCTTTGCGATCGATCTCACTGTCTCACCTGTTTCTCTGCACGTGTGCTGCTCATACCCACGAAGATCGGTTGTCTTGTGTTGAAATTGAACAAAGACCAACCGTGTCATTGTGTTTGGCTTGTGGCTGCAAGTCTCCAGGGGCCTGCGCCCAAGCGTCAATGCAGAAGAGAGCAGTGTGCTACCCAGTTTGCAAGAATTTCGGGCGTGGAATTCTACATTAATCCGGACCTTGGGACAACGCAATGGCAATCACTGGTATAGTATACCCACCATGTCATGGCTTGTGACTGGAATGTTTGTTGCTCAACTCCTTCAAGCTAAAAGGAAGCCAAGTCTTGTGAGTCCGCAGTTTTCTTCGGCTGAGGAGGAAGCAAGCCCCGCTCAAAACTGCAGACAAGGCCACCGCCAGTAGACCATTGCAAGTGCCAGGGGCACACTGACCACAATCTTTTTTTTTCAATTGTGAGCAAGGCAACTAGAAGCTTGGTCTTAGCTGCTTCAGCGGAAGGTTGGTGTTGGTCCAAAGATCAGGCAGTTTGGGTTGTTGAAAACGGATCTTGAAAGTAGGAGGTGAATGAGCTTTACCCGGCAGTGTGTTTCAGACCTTGGTACGATAGATCCACAGATGCCTGCAAGCGAACATGACACTCAGGTGGCTCCTCATCAACTCACAGTGAATGGCATCCTGCAAGTAATTTGGCTCTTTGCAGTTGGTCCAGGCCCTGCATGATTCAGCATCCTGTGGCGCTCAAATATTCGCCCAGCGATGCTACGGAAAGAAGATCCTACAACGAGATTTCATGACAACAGTGTTTGTCAATGGATGAAACAGTCATGGACTTTGCAGTCTTTGGTGTCCACAACCTTGCAAGTCCACTGTCATTTCTGCACAAAACACTATTTGTTTGTTGCAGCTGGGCTAGAGGGGATCAGACGAGACCAGTCTTGAAAGGTTTAGAAGCTATCACTAGCACATCACAGATGGTGTTGCCAATCAGATAAACGAGTGTCATGGACACTCTGGAGCCCTCTGCTCGGAATCCACATGCCTTGGCATGAATCGAACGCCCAGAGTCGGTCCACAGAGTCGGGTCCGGAAGTTGAGATCCAATTGCCTCTACCCCAGTGGCATCCTTGCTCCTAGTAGCGATGCCAGGAGCCCCTAGAAGCTTCTTGTTCCAAGTAGTGAGGCCAGGAGCCCCTGGTAGCGTCAAGGGAGCAACACCCCGAGACCCTCCAAGACCGAACCCGCAGACCGCCACCGGTCTCGACTGTGATCGGCTCAGTGCACCGACCGGGCGTTCTTCGGTCGATGTTCAGTGCAGCTCGACACAGTGCCACCATGACGTTGGGACCAACCTGTTTGGAGCATTTGGGACGAATGTGCAGGACGGACTGACGGGGTGTCACAACGGCCGTAAGGCCAATGTTTCAGTGCAATAAATGGAGGGAATTCAACTCCACATTCTCGTATTGACATCCTGAGATTTGTTGCACCAACGCCACAGCGGGCTTCCTGGCAAAAAAATTGTCACAAGGTAGTTGCAGGGGGCAGCACTCATGGCGTGCATAAACAGGATCTTTGAGGACGGGCAAGGCCCCAGAAAGACAGAAATAGCATTGTCCTGACACTCGCCCTCATCAAGCCATATTCAGACACTTCTTGTCACTCGGAACCTCCGCTTTCAAGCCTATTTCATTCTATGTAGAAAGCTATTCTGCTATGTTCCAAGACTCTTGTATTCATACGTATTGCCTTCAAACACTGGCGCAGTATTCGCAGTCACTTTGTAGTGAATATTCTTTCGTACCCAAAAGCTTTTTTCTTCGTACTCGGAGACTCTTTATTCTGCTGTATTGAGAAGCTTTGAGAAGCCTTTGCTTTCAGGGACTCATGATTTGGACTCCTAACTCTGTGTAGAGGCTATGTCGATTTTGTTCAGACACTCCCCCCAGTCAGACAGTTTTACTGTAGTGAGCATCAATCTTTTTGGCATACATGGATGGGGATGCGGGGAGGGTAAATATCTTGCTGTGCAACAGTTCACCAGGTTTCTGAACAAGAGTTCTTTAAGCATTGGTCGATAAATTTCAGGATCAGCGCCCTTCACGATAATGAGCTTCAAGTTGCTGGCCGACCACCCAAATTAGTAGATTTTTGAAGAGAGACAAAAGCACCATCCCTCATCGGGCATGAGTTGTTGCAAGCAGAATGACACTGTGAAGAGTGCGGAATACGGAAGCAACGGCTTCGCCAGATGTACAGGCAGCCTGAAAGCAAGGAGCGAGAACTCGTCGAACTTAACATTGCAGGAAGCGCTTTTGCACCCACATTTGGGTTTGTTTTGTCTACGAGCAACTCTTGAAGCTTGTTGAGTCTTTAACCTCTGGCTTGAGGAAGCCCTGCACCATTTCTCTCATCACCCCTTGTGCAAAATCATTCTGCAACATTTGTTTTGCTTGAATTTGAGTGAATGTGACTGTTTGCTAGATTGGCTCAAGTTGAAAAGAATCAAACACATTCTAAATAGCACGGCAGCTGAAAAGTAGCACAGGCAACACCAAATAGCTACCCACCAGCAAAGACATCAGATGAAAAAGAAGGTCCTGTAGAATGGTCTAGCCTGCACCAGTGGACTTCCTTTGCAGGCAGACTTCCAGGTTTACACTGACTTTTACCGCAAGATTGCGTCCGAAGTACCAAGACATGGACCTGCTTGGCTGGGAGCCACTTCGAGAAGCAGCAGAAGCGGAGGATGGCGCTGGGACTTACCAGTGTGGATAGGGTTTAACATGGTCTAAATTGGTTTAACTATCCAAATGGGACATACTTCAGACTGCCAGTGAAGATTTAGAGATGTGTTTGCAATGAAAAACAAGTAAAGACAGGCAAAATGAAAAGCTTTGCTTCCAATGTCATGTCATTTGAAGGCTGCATGAGGCATCCTTGGAGCTTGTGGTTTGATGCAAGCCTTTGTAGGTAGGCTTAGCATACCATGGCTCAAACTGCTCAGATGCACAGCATCAGCAAGGCTGACATGCAAAGCGGTTGACAAACCAAGTGTCGAAGGCTCTTTGATCAGGGGATTTGACCATGCTGACATGTGGTTGAAATTGACGGATGCATAGTTGCAGCAGACGAGATGGATCAACACGGCAAGGCTAACTTCCCAGCCATGACTACATTCAACCCTTGCCATGCTTTGAGAGTTTCTGCTTGAAGCCACCAACATTTGCAACTTGGCAATGGCGCTGTCATCAACAGCCCGACCATTTCGGCCAATATGCGCTCTCCTGTGCCGGGCTTACACAGAGCTGCATAGTTTACTAGCGAGCACAATGGTAGGTAGAGCACTAGTTCCTTTGGAGGTAAACCTTCTGTCATAGTTCTGCTTCCTATCTCTCTTTGTCTCTCTACAATATATATATATACACATGTGTATACTATAAAAATCTATTATACAATTATACACACATATTTTGGACAGGCAGCCATAAAACATCTTTACATGTTTGTCTGGGGCCGTTCTCCAGACGTCATGGAAATGTTGCATGCGGCACCTCTTGAAGGACGATGGCCATCATTATGGCCATCGTCACATTGAGGTTCTTAGCCTTGCTTGGTCCACTCTGGGCCTTCACATCAGCAAGGAGCTGCTAGTCATCATTTGTTGGACGGCATAATTAGAATGGTTTCACTTTTCAGCTGGAGCTGTACCCAGTGCGGAAGGAAATCATCCTTATTATTGGATATCACCTGTATGTCACCTGTACCTAATTATTAATTATGAATAGTTTTCCCGAATGCGTAGCGAAGGGTTCTCGTTTAACTCTTTGGGGGTCTGGGGGTAGAGCCTTGTTCGCGACCCGTTGTTTCTATGTTCGCAACCGTCCGCAACCGTCCGCAACCGTCCGCAACCGTTCGCAACCGTTCGCGGTAGAGCGCTAAGGCGCTGCCATTGGGGGAAGCTTTTGCAAGTGACTATTCATGGATGTGTCACTTGTTAGTTTGCGACGCGAGTCCATTGTGATTTGCGTGAAAATGACATGTCGCGCAAGAAGCGTGATGCATTTCGCTGCACAGGCACAGCGTTTTGTGAGATCCGCAGTTTGCTACGCAGTTCCATTGGGATTAGCGTTTGGAGAGTCGTGTTTTTGGGGTGTTGCATGTGGCTGTGCCATTGGGATTTGCGTTTCAGGGTGTGGCATCGAAGCTCTGTTTTCGTGACAAGTCTCAGCTGAAGTGCCGATTTTGGTGGATGGGAGTGTGCTCAGAACGGGTCGAAATCATTCCAAACGTGTGGTGTGGTGCAAATTTTGTTGAAGCTCACATGAGATGACATTGTTACTTTTCGTGGCAGGCGCAGGACTTTGTGCGGGCTTTGAGGTGTGGAAGTGGGATTTTCGTGGCAGGCGCAGGGAATCGTGAGGTTGCGATGTGTGACGGAGGTGACATTTCGTGGCAGGCGCAGTACTTTGTGCGCGTTAGACGTGTGGACGCGGAAAGATTCGTGGCCGGTGCAGGGAATCGGGAGGTTGTGAGTTGTGGTAGAGGTGAATGTCGCTGTCACATTGGGATTGGCGTTTGAGCGGGTGTCGTTTCGAGGGGCTGGAATCGCGAAACTGCTTGGCAGGGCTGCGTGATGTGTGTGCTCCGATGGGTGTTTCGGCTGGACTTTTGGAGGAAGTCTCGTGCGAAACGTTCGTTTTGCAGACTTTGACATGTGAGTTTTTGAGGAAGTCTCGTACGAAACGCTCGTTTTGGGGACTTGACATGTGACTTTTGGAGGAAGTCTTGTACGAAACGCTCGTTTTGGAGACTTCACGTGTGACTTTTGGAGGAAGTCTCGTACGAAACGCTCGTTTTTGAGACGCAGAGTGTCCTACAAGAGTGTCCCACAAGAGCTTCCTACTGGGTGCTCGGGTTAACTTATCTCGAATGGCATGAACTTGCGCCAGATGAGGTGTGCCCTTGGGGGAAAGCTTGATTTGGCTACCTTTTTGTATGTATGTTGTTGATGATCGCAGGTTGAGAATTCGACCAAACCGCAAGGGCACACGATTGATTCTGTCTCAAGTTTTTGTACTCCCAAGTGATTCGTTGCGATTTCATGTTTTTGGCTTCACTACATTGTGGCTAGGGCTTTTTCAACAGTCGTTGCGAAACGGTGTCCCCAAACAGTTTTGTGTCTAGGAGTCGAGTGTAGACGATCATTGCTTGGTCACTTCATACTGTGTGTTTGTTTGTTTTGGTGACTGGTGCTTGGAATGCAACCAGCCTAAGCTGCGCTTCCCAACCAATGTTGGGGCAGAAAGAGGGCAGGCCTCATTTGCCTCATGCATTTGTTTCTACATACTGGGTGCCTGTGTTTACCCCTATGGTGGTCAAGATCTCGCATCGAAGCCGGTGTGCCATTGGGGGGGCCATCAAAGCAGTGCAACCCAGAAGAGATGAGAAACATACTTCTCCATCTTATTGGTGCCAGATCTTTGATGCGTTCACACTGGAATGTCTGTGAAACCAGTATACCATTTGGGTAAGCTATCGAATAGCTATGAATTTGAACTTGTTTCTAGAGGTTTCTTTTGGCAACCCATATAGTTGAAGCCTTTTCGAGAGGCCCCATCTCCATCAAAGCGGATGAGCGAGGAGCAGTCTGATTAAAAGTCGTTGCGAAGCGGTGTCCCCATACAGTTTCGTGTCTAGGGGTGGAGGCGTTTGTTGTTTGGTAATGAATGGTAATCAATACATGTCGGGCTTGCTGCTGTTGGTTTGCAGCTGGTTGGCTGCTACTGGTTCGCTGCTGCTGCCGTTCTGCTGCTGGTTTTCTGCTGCTGCCTTGCTGCTGCTGGTTGGCTACTGCTGCTGCTGGCGGTTGGATGCTGTTGGCTTGCTGCTGGTTGGCGGCTGCAGCTGCTGCTAGCTGCTGCTGCTGGCTAATTGCTGCCGGTACTGCTGCTTGCTGCTTGTCGCTGCCGCTGCTGCTGCTGCGGCCTGGGCTACAAGGCCTACTCAGTTGCTGCTTGTCATTGTCTTGCATATTATAGCAGGTTTCTTCCATTGCAGGCTGGGTATTGGAAACATGGTTTCAAGCTTGGTGGCAGGCCTGTTTGGTGAAACTCGGTGCCCCATGCGGAAACAAGTATCGCAAGGACGTTGCTGTGACTTAGTCGTAAGGACTTTTTTGTTTGGGTGTTGGTGGGCATGGGTCTTCTGGGCAAACGTGTTCATCTCGCCCAATACCTTGCCCACACCTCGCCCTCTATCTCGCCCAGCCCACCAGGCACCAGGACCCCCAGAGGTGTGCCATGGGGATTGCCATTGTCGCAACACATATGTGTAAGCAAAGGCCTCTTCAATTTACATTGGCCCCCCAGGCAAGGAGCGATTTGCAGGTTCATGTTTTCAAGCGTTCATGTTCACATTTTTCGCAGGTGTGCCATGCGGAAGTGTGTCCTGCGCAGTCGTTGAAAGATAGGAACGCGCACGCGCGCGCAGACACCAAAGAAGGCAAAACGCAAGCTAACCATTGGCTTTGTCGTGGTCTGAGCATACTTCTGGCAGAGATCGGAAGCCGGTGTGCCCTGTGACGTGGAATTAGTGAAAACGGTGTGCCATGGGGTGATGTGGTTTCTAGCCTGCTGGTTTGCTGCTGGTTGGGTGCTGCTGCTGCTCCTGCTGCTGCTGCTGCTGCTCCTGCTGCGCTGCGCTGTTTTGCTGCTGCTGGTTGGCTGCTGCCATTTGCTGGCGCTGGTTGGCTACTACTGCTGGTTTGCTACTGCTGGTTAGCTGCTGGCTTGGTGCTGCCTGCCCGCTGTTTGGCTGCTGCTGGTTTGCTGCTGCCAGCTTGCTGCTTCTGTTTGGCCGCTGCTGGTGGGATGCTGCTGGTTACCTTGTGCTGCTGTTGGGTTGTTGGTGTTGTTTTGCTGCTGGTTGGCTGCTTGCTGCTGCCGCTGCCGCTGCCGCTGCCTGCGCTACAAAGCCTACTCATTTGTTGCTGGCTGTTGTTGCACAAGCCCTATCATTGTGGCAGTGTCCGGTTGTAAACTGGGCTTGGAAAGCATGGTTTTGGCTTAGATGGCCTGTTTGGTAAACGCGGTGTCCCATGCGGAAATGAAGTGCTGCAAGGACTCTGCCGTGACTTAGTCGTGGTGTGGTGTCACAGTGTGATTTGCTTGCCGCAACTGCTTTGCAAGGACTTTCGCGTCTGGGCGGTTACCCTCGATAGGAGCTTCAAGGTGGTGCGAACATGTGGGTCAGAATCGGTGTGCCATGGGGGTTGGATCATGGCAGCCCATAGGACACCTTAGAAACCATCAACATGTAGAAGATTGAATCGCAATGGAATGGTGTAGGTTTAGAAACAATCTAGGCTAGGAGAACAAGCGCTTGTTTCGAAGCGGTGTGCCATGGGGATTGGGAGAGGAAGACACGCAAGAATGAATAGATATGTTTGACGTTTACAGAACAATTCCATGCTGTTAGCACTCTATGTAGAAACTTAAAGCTGGTACCAACATGTGGGTCAGAATCGGTGCGCCATGGGGATTGGATCACGGCAGCCCGCAGAAAACCTTAGAAAACATCAACATGTAGAAGATTGAATCGCAGTGGAGCAGTGTAGGTTTAGAAACAATCTAGGAGAAAAAGTGCCTGTTTCGAAGCGGTGTGCCATTGTGTTTTCCAAATGGGGTAAGTTCTTACATTCGTGGGGTAAGCGGTGTGCCATGGGGGTGGGTCAAGTTCATACCACGTCGGGTCGTACAACAGTGTCCCACAAGAGTGTCCCACAAGAGTGTCCCACAAGAGTGTCCTACAGGAGTATCCCACAAGAGTGTCCTACAAGAGTGTCCCACAAGAGTGTCCCACAAGAGTGTCCCGTATGAGTGTCCCACAAGAGTGTCCCACAAGAGTGTCCCGCATGTCCCACAAGAGTGTCCTACAAGAGTGTCTCACAAGAGTGTCCCGTATGAGTGTCCCACAAGAGTGTCCCACAAGGGTGTCCCACAAGAGTGTCCGA
>CAXAMN010019890.1:1024867-1045620 GCA_963970005.1 Durusdinium trenchii
ACAAGAGTGTCCCACAAGAGTGTCCTACAAGAGTGTCCCACAAGAGTATCCTACAAGAGTGTCATTTGGACATATGTAGCTTTTGGAACGTGTTTGCATTCGGGTTCGTGGGCTCCATCTTGTTTTTTTCGAGAGAGTCTAAAGGACTTTCACACACACATATAGAAAGTCAAGCGGTTCAGTTGGGTCAAAGGACTTCCATGAGGCCGTTGTGACGTTCCGATAGCCTTGGCTTGATCCGTCAGCCTTCGCTTCCATTAATTACGTGTTGTGCTGTGCTCGTTCCGCGTTCGCTTTGGCTCAAAAGATCAGGCTTTGTGATGCGCTCTGATATCGAACTAGAACTATCCCTCAGCTATGGCCACAATACCCGAGTTCAAGGATAAATTTTTCGAGGGCGAGCCAGGGCTCCTTGCAGTTTTTGACTATGAGTATGACGAGATCATTGACTTCTATCAGAGATTGCGCTGGATGCAGTTGATATTTTGCCCCCCTGCCTGGCTCTCTGTCGTGTGCTGCGGCCCATGCTTTTTGAACCAGAATATTGAGTGGGACAACAGATCCCGCCACCTTGCCCTCACCGTGGATGGCATCAAGTTTGTCCATGCCAAACGGCAGTTTCTTTGTGGCCTGTCATGCAGTGACAAAGGAAAAGAGTCAAAGACGGTCCCCTATGACAAAATCACGGATTGTGATGTTCAGGAACCCGCGGGCACAGCATGCTGCTGTTTCATTCCGAACGTGCTCTACAAGGTCACTGTGGATACGGCTTCAAGCGGAAGAAACAAAGAGGGTGTGCCACAACATGAACTGGAAATCATCGGCTTAAAGCATCCCCACGAATTCAAACAAGCAGTTTGGAGCATCAAGCGCGGGGAGCTGCCCTCCGGTGCCTTGCTCAGTCAACTTCCAGCCCGGCCTGAGCAAGCCCCGAGCCAGAGTGGGATGTCTGACATGACCACGCCGCTCCTGACAGATATTCGTGAAGAGCTTCGGAAGATGAACTCACTTTTGGCCACAAAGTATGGCGCAACGTAAAGATCATGCAGGTAGCAGACCGCTGATGTCTTTGTGATCTTGGTTTAAGGACAATCAAAACGGATGCTCGGGAGAACAAGACAGGCTGATTGCATCTGATTGCTGCAGATAGGGGTTGCGAGGGATATGCCAAGTCATGTCATGCGGGACATAACGTTTGCCTTGTTTATCGGGTGTTGAGACATGTTCCTTGCGCAGCTTCAGGAGCACTAGACACACTGGACTTCCAAGGCAGCTTGGATAAAGCAAAGAGTGGCACAGCGCTGGATGCATGGTTCGATACCAATCTCTTCAGGTCTTTCTTGCGAAGCTATGCACTGGTAATCACGCGTTGCCATGCGTTAGCCTGAATTGTCATTGCTTTAGCAACAAAGTGTTGGGGTGGGAGCTCAATCTGATTTGGCGAGTGGTTTTTCTTCATTGTAAGGAAGTGGGTCCGCTGTCGAATTTTTTGAGAGGCTGCTGGTTGCTGCTGTGCTGCTTTGCTGTACCTTTGTTGGTTGGGTTCATACTGCTGCATACTACCTTCAGCCAAGTCCTGTCGCACTATTCCTATTCTTCTGCAGCATCTTTGAGGTCCTTTTGAAATGCCCCTGAGAGAAGTCGTGCCCGAGGTGTGCTGAGCAGCAAGGTGGCCAGAACCCCAGAGGAGGTTGATGGGCTGCGAGCGCTTTGACTTTTCTCCAGGGCTGCTGGAGCACCTTTTGAACTTTGGTGGGCGTGTTATACACATGGAACTGACACCACACAGAGGGTCAGAATAATTGACGGGTAGACAGTAGATGATTTATGATTTTCCAACATATTATGATTACTTTCCATAGCTTTTGTGGTTTGCTCTTTCTGTTTGCGTTTCTTGTTTCATTATGTTTTGTTTGGGAGGCTTGGGATGACCAGAAATTGTTCCCCTTGATCTCAGTGATCAGTGATGGGTAGTTCTCATCGACCAGACTTTGCCACCTTAGCAGGCAAGACAGGAGATCTCCTGTTGGAGTCTATGGTATGTGTTTCAGGCTTATCAGGTTGAGGTTGGTGATGTTGAAGACTGCTCCATCGTACCTCCTGTCTACAAGACGTGTGCCATGTGCACGTAGACCTCCTCAAGTCACACAATGCTGGCTTTGATACTTGTGGAATATCTTTGGGGGTCCCACACCCGTTCGAGATGGCTTTCATGAAAGAAGTGCTCTTAGAGTGTAGAAGAAACATACAGAAAACAACCTTGCATCATAGGCGAGGTCACGGTCGTGACGAGCGAGAAGGACAAGGAGGATTCGCAGGTGCCTCTCAGTATGCAAGATGTAAGATGCAATTGTCAATTTCGTTGAATAGCCTCACAAGCTACGTAAGAGAGGTTTAATATTGTTCATCAAAGTTCAATCATATGACTATTTGTTTGTTGTCTTTTTCTTGTGACCCATTGCAGGTTCACTTTGGAAAAGGCTTTCAAGTGCTGAACAGTTTCAGGCACCCCTGCGTCAGGCGCCTCGCAAGCGCATCAATGGACGAACAGAGAAGCCTCTACCCAAGTCCCTGAAAATCAAAGAAGCTTAGCAGGCATTTGGTGATTACTGCATCCCAAATCGTCTCCACCAACGTTGTTTGAGATCCACACTACTTGCCACGCTGTTCCATACAGTTTCTTACTCTTACTTTGTAATGTAGTTTCCCCTTCTAAAAGTATATACAGCTAAAGCTATTCATGGCAGAGGCATTTGGCCGGCATTATGATCATGGCAAGAGTCACACATTGCGTGAACAGTGCTCTTCAAGACCGTGTTTGCCTCCTTCCTGTATTTGTAAGGAGAAAGCAGAGGATAAGGAGATGGGGCCTCTGGGTAACTGGCCAGCAGTGGCGCTTCGAAGCATTCCGGTTCCCAGATCAACAGTTTGATACAGAGTCCTGGAACGTTCAGCTTGTTTGTTAATGAAGCTCAGCCGAGGGGCGAATCTGTGGTTTGGAGGTGTAGGGGGGGTGATACGTAGCACAAGGATCACGACTGGAACATTTTCAGCATTGAAAGACCCAAGGCAAAGGAGCCTTGGCACTTTTTGGCGGTGGGCTCTTGGTGGCTGCTCTGCTGTTGTTGCAAGGGATGATGGGAGGCCACATACGTAGATTGTTCACGCACCATGCCCACAGGTTTCGGTAGAGCTTTGTGTGTGTGTGTGTGCAGCCAGCTCAATGGACGTACTATTCAAAGTATCCAAAGAATGGGGCATAGATGAAGGGAAAGTGCGCGGATAGCGTCGCCATGTGTTGGTCCAGTGCTACGTTATTTGTTCTTCCCCGGATGATTCACATGACCTTTGCCTGTGGAGGTCGAGAAAAAACAATAGTGGCTTTATTGTTACTAGTAGTAAGGCCAGGAGCCCCTAGTAGCGTCCTTGCTCCTAGTAGCGATGCCCTTGTTCCTAGTAGCTTCTTGTTGACCTTTGCCTGTGGAGGTCGGGACATTGATATGCCACGAGACTCGTTCCTTGCCAGCACTTGACCTTCCCCCGAGTGGAAGAACAGCTTGAGCAGGTCATCGTGATCGGCTTTCAGTCTGTTCAAAACAGCCCGGTGATGATTGTTTTGCACAATTATTCCAGCCACGATTCTGCGGTCCCCTTGCCCGAAGTCCATGGTTGTCGGTGAAATTTAATGTTCAAAACAATGGTGGGTGAGCGTTCCCTAGTTGGTGACAATCCATTTCATGGTTGGTTGTTCCCACATCTATGACTGCCGAAAATTTGGGAGATTCTTCCAACGAGGTACTACATCTCCTCCAGCAGCTATGTGATCCAAACCAACCGCGACGAGACCGGGGAAATCCGAAGCAAAGTGGACGAGAATAGCGGCGTTTGGACCAACATCCCCGGGCTGCAAGGCCTGTTTGTCCATTTGCCAGATCAGGGCAGCGAGAATATGCGAGAATGGCTGCCTCACGTCGATGCAAGGGCCCGTTCACAGTGTTCATGGCCATGAAGCAATGGTCTTCAGCTTAAAAACATGGACGTGTCACCGAGCAAGCCAAACAGATGCAGAGCACTTGCTACTCTACATATTATGGTTAATTTCAGCGGAATGCCAGAATGCTGAAAATATTGTCGGCAAGGCAAAGGGTGTGGCCTGAAATGGGGACTCTGCATGAGTTTCAAACCGACCTAATTACCGTGGAAGGTTTATATCACCACCTGGGATGGTTCTGGGTCTTATTTCCAACTCGGTCGTCAGCAGAGTACGATTATTGTAAGGGCTCCGCCCGGGTGCCGCCGACCCCTTTTCATCTCGAGGGTTTGGCGGTTGAACCTTGACAACTTCCTGGGATTCAACAGCGAGACTTGGATGGGCTTCACACCAATGCTGGCATTCAACCAGCTGCCGAGAAGAGGGCAAGGCTGCGGTGAGGCTCTGGGGAGCGTTTGAAGCCGAGCCAAAATGCCTAACGTTGCCTTCGGAAGTCCATAAGAAGAGAGGAGGGAGGCTTCGGACAGGCCACAGAGAGGCCGCAAGAGGCCTGCCGGCTGCCGAGAGGCTTTTGAAGCCGGTCCAAAATGCCTAACGTCGCTTTCGGAAGCCCATAAGAAGAGAAGAGGCAGGCCTGCCAGCTGCCGAGAAGAGGGCAAGGCTGCGGTGAGGCTCTGGGGAGCGTTTGAAGCCGGGCCAAAGTGCCTAACGTTGCCTTCGGAAGCCCATAAGAAGAGAGGAGGCAGGCTTCGGACAGGCCACAGAGAGGCCGCAAGAGGCCTGCCGGCTGCCGAGAGGCTTTTGAAGCCGGTCCAAAATGCCTAACGTTGCGGCTTCGGACAGGCCACAGAGAGGCCGCAAGAGGCCTGCCGGCTGCCGAGAAGCTTCGGACAGGCCACAGAGAGGCCGCAAGAGGCCGAAAAGCTTTTGAAGGCGGTCCAAAATGCCTAAACGTCGCCTTCGGAAGCCCATAAGAAGAGAGGAGGCAGGCTTCGGACAGGCCACAGAGAGGCCGCAACAGGCCGGCCAGCTGGTGAGGCCTCGGACAGGCCTTTGGAAGTGCTTGGAAGGGTTCTGCTAGGCTTGGCCAACTGCTGCATCCTGCGCCTTTGGAAGTGCTTGAAGGGTTCTGCTAGGCTTGGCCAACTGCTTCACCCTGCGGTGTCCCAGGCGCCTCCCCGCCTAGGCTTTGGCTATAGGCCGGGGTCGGCGGATATATAATTTGATTCTGAGCAACATTGAGTAACCCTTCTTGGCTCAGACAGGTCGCTCCGGTCCACCTCCTGAGCGAGCTCGAGAGCAGCTCAGAGCCACTGAGGAGACGTGGCCGGGCTTTAGGCAAAATCCACAGAGAGAATTGGCGTTCATTCCACAGTGTGTTCAGATGGGCAGTCAGGTGTGCAATCAAGTCTGCAAAACTTGGTTTGGAGGGTGATCCTTTCTCAGGATGCTCGCTTTGGTTTTTTGAAGCCGAACATTCTTGGATCGCCCAAAACCCATAACCCAATTCGTTGTTGCGTGAGAATGCACCAGGAGAACGAAAACTGTATTGAACAGCCACATAGTAGCTACAGTAGCTTTTAAATTACAGTAGCTATAATAGATTGTTTCCTTCTTCCTTTCTTGGGTTCACATCACACTTTGAAGGAGCAAATGGACAAGGCCTTGCAACAAATGAACCGAGAGATGGAAGAAGCGTTCCAATTCAGGCCCACCGAGCAGAAGACAAAAGACCGATAACTGGACATCAGATAGCCAGAATCCATCAAAATCCTTGCTTTGACTCGCATTGGGTGTGGTTTCTTCAGCATATGAAATGGTGTCACCGACCAAAACGATCCAAAAAGGGCCTTGCGGCCTTGACCACCTTTGATTGACTTTGATGTGTTCCATTCTACAGTGGGCAGGTATGGCTTCTGAGACGAATCTTCCACGACGTGCCTCCAAAGTGAGCGTTTGAGCCCTCCGGGCCCTTCACGTTTTGCGGATGTGACATACCTGCAGATGACGCCTGCCCCACATACAGGAGTTGCTCATGACTCCTCAAGTCGTAGAAAGTTTAAGTCAAATCAGACTTACTCTCGATTGAAACGTGTTTGCTTGAGATTAGCCAATCAGTACGGTCAAGTGCATACAAAAGTACAAGTGCATCCTTTTAGTACCACTGAGCAACCTTCTGGGGCGCATTGAAGTAGCCTTGGTTTCTCTGGAGCGTCCATGGTGGCATGATATCATGATACATTCAAGCCACAGAACGTCACATGCTGAAGCCATGTGTCGAGCCACATATGGGGCCAAGCACTCCAAGCACCAGTTTTCAAGACACAACTTGCGTGTTTTGATACAGCAGATACAGACTCTGTACAGTGCCGGGGAAGAATGGATGTGTGACACTGTGTGTGTGTGTGTGTCAAGTTCGCAGAATTCCTTGTGGGGTCAGTACCGCTATGAGCTGTACCATGCTGGGCTTCTGGCTTTTGACTTTGTCATACCAACGCTACAGGCGACAAAGCCCAGGAACAGGATACTTAGATAGTGTGTCTTGTATGTGTAGTGCAAAGATGGACTTGTGACTTGCCCAGTCCAGGGAAGTCCACTCCCCATGCGTTGCCCCAGCAAGAGGGATTGAACATAACAGGACTATGCTGCGGCCACTAGCTGCCTGTTGGAAGGGTCAGTGCCTTGGGTTTTTTTGATCATTTTGCTGCTGGTTCATGGAGTGTTCTTTTTTAGCATCATTTTGCCTTGGTCATGTTTAATCATGGACAACCAACAACAATCAAGAACGGTTGTGCTAGGTAGAGTAGTCCTTGCCCTGCTGTACTAGATATATAAGTCCCTTTCAGAGATTCTGGCCCAGAGCAATCTTTGCATCTCGCTCAGCTGCATGGTTGGCCTCGTGGAATGAAATGAGCAATCTGAGACTCTGAGAGGATCTCTTGTGCCAGATTGTCAGGTGATTCTCACTTCTTTCTTCTTCTTCTTCTTCTTCTTCTTCTTCTTTATAGATTCATCATCCTTTGCTATCGCATTGCAAACCTCCCTACATGATTGCATGTCTTTCTCAGAACTGTCTCTTTCGTAGAGCCCTGCCCAGGCTTCGATACAGAGATCCATTAGACTTGCTCCAATTTCTCCGTGGTGTCTTGCAGGAGGCTCCAATGGGTGGGATGGGCACAAAATCCCATGCACTTCAACTCTCCAGAGCCCATAGCTTGGAGGGATGGGAATGTAGCTTCCCCCATGTCCAGAGAGGTGGACAGCGGTTGTCTTCTTGGAGTGAATTGCTGGGTTGATGCCAGGGCATTGCCAGCAGCATTCAATGAAGGAAGAGCATAGGTTTTGTAAACGAAAATCAATGTTGCCATGGGGGCGGCTGATTTGCTCGCTTGCAGCTGCTAGAAATTATCCCACTATCTGTCCCAAGTCCGATCATGGCATTCACCAGGTCATTAAGAGTGAGGAGCTTGCAATTGAGGCTGCCAAGGTGAAAGCCTGAGGGTCTTAAGGGTGCTCAAGTCACATTTGAGACTCCACGGCCTGGGTGCGTCAGTTTTAGGGAATGCTCCAACATTTGTTCCATGAGGTAGAATCTGTGACGCAATCTGTGAAACAGAGGACTTGCATGTGCAAAGAGCTCAGCTGGCCTAGGAATCGCGTGCAAAGCGTGGTGGTGGCTTCAGCTTGCAGGCTCGGGCAACAGCTTTTGCCACAAAAGCAGAGACCCATGTGCAGGCTCTACAAAGCTCCGCGTTGCGAGTTTTCTTGCTTAACTCGTTTGATGCCTGCGAGTGGATACCTTTTGTGTGGCCTGAGTCATTGGGTGTGGCAAACAGCTGATGACCATGGAATCATGATGAATCATGTGTTCTGGGTGACAAGCTTTTCTCAACACGACGGGTCAACTCGTACACACCTCGAGCGGCTGTCAGTCAGAATGGTCGGGATTGAGTCTACTGTGCCAGCTAGACTGACACTACTGTCGGTATTGCAGCATATTCAGACTGATACTTAGTAGTGAAATGCAGTGAATGAGGAATGAGTCCCCGATATAGAGATTGTTTAAAGCCATTCCCTCATTCCTCAATAATAAGCACCAATCAGTATTTCGGGGGGGCATTTGTGGACGATTTGAGTGCAGACACCCTCTTGCAGGCTGAAGCTGAAGCCGATGCAGAAAAGACAGAGGCTGGGCGGCTGGGCCCCGGTAACTTGCAGTTTGCCAGCTTTTACAGTGGGGTTTCTTCCTCATTCGCCTCTGTCATTCCAGTGTTTGCTGGGTGAAAAGGTGCTTTGCAATGTAAACCGCCACTGCATCACATGGAATCTTCATGGCCCAGCGGCACCCACAACAAAGAGGAGGGACCACATACCCGGTGGTGCGCTTCGGAGTGATCGAGAATCTGTATCTTTGAACATCCGAAGAATAGCTTATAAACAGTAAGCGTAAGGCCAGGAGCCCCTAGTAGCGTCCTTGCTCCTAGTAGGGATGCCAGGAGCCCCTAGTAGCTTCTTGCTACCATGCGGCTCCTGTGTAGCTTTCCTTTGGAATGCTGCGCATCCATCGGATCTACTCGACACAGCCAGGTCAGTGGTGCAACTCGCCGTTGGCGGCGGACCGTGCGGGCGGTTTTCAATGCCGAGGCCCGGGGTAAAGTATTGGATAAATACGACTTGCGGCAAGCTGCCAGGAGTACATTGGTATAAAGATAGATAATGAAAATCCGACAGCATGAAAGCAAGGCAGCGAGGCATGAGGTCAGCGGTGGTGGACATGCGCACTCACCGCAGGGCGCCCTTTGGCACAAGGGAAAAAGCGCCATCCCGCCGACGCGCCGCCGTCCGGTTTTTGATGGTAGGCGGAGCTGGGATAAGGTCCAGCTGCTGCCTTGCGCTGGCCTGACCAGCGCAGCTTTGCGCCTAGCTCCTCTCGCTGCGCTGCGACGGCGCTGTGCAGCCTGGCGGCATCCGCCTCGGCCGGTGCCTTTGCCTACGACACTGCTGAGCTCTTCGGCATCCACCACGAGCCCCTCGATGGCATCCAAGCTGGAAGTGGATAGGTATGGAGTCCCGCAGTATGCGGGCGAAGCTGACCTCTTCGAGGAATACTGTGAGCGAGCTTGGGATCGCCTCCCCGGTTCATCTCAGAGCCGGCCTGTCAGGAGCAGCCTATGAGGCAGTCCGGAAGCTCGAGCACACCAAGCTCAAGACCAAAGATGACAAGGGCAGTCCTACAGACGCTGGAATGCGCCTCTTCCTGGAGACCCTTCGCGAGAACATCGCGGCCGAAGCTCCGGTGAAGATCAATGAACTCTTCCTCAAAGCGTTCTATGCCCCGTCGGTCTGGCGGAAGACTACAGAGACGATGCAGCAGTTCATCATCCGCCGTGAGCAAGAGTTCCAAAGGCTCGAGGAGACCCTGTTAGGTGGAGGAGTCCCTGACCACATCAGGGCAATGATGCTGCTGCTGTTCGCCGGCCTGGACCACAAAGAGCAGCTCAACGTGTTGTCCAGCTGCGGCAACGACTATGACTTCAAGAAGATCTCCCATGCACTGAGGCTCCAATTCCCGAACTCCGTCGGCAATGTCGTCGTCAAGAAGGACCTGCTCGGCTGGCAGCAAGGTAGCAGAAACATCAACACCTTGCACAACCTCTCGCCCCAACGCCAGAAGTGGAAGGTCACCACTCGTGGCAAGAGCTATGCCATGGCCGTTGATGGAGACGACAACTATGAGGACCAGCCTGATGAGGACGCCTTCATTGAAGACACTGCTCAACCCGAGGAGGAGGACGCCTTCTATGAGGACAACACTCCATACAGCTACTCCGACGATGAGACCCTTGACACCTACCTCCAGGACTTCCCAGAAGAGGATATGGAGTTGGCTGAAGCACTCGCTACCGCCGTCCAGAACAAGCACAAGAAGAAGACACCTTCTTCCACATCCTCGAGCACTACCAACAGCTTCCCGTTCAAGGCCCAAGGCGAGATGTCATTTGACGCCAAGGCCAGAGAGAACAGGAAGAATGCCGTGAAGTTCCTGAAGTCCGTGACCCCCTGCACCAGTTGCGGCCGCAATGGCCATTGGGGTGATGATGAATGTCCCAACACCCGGAAGAAGGGAAAAGGAAAAGGGAAGAAAGGCTCATCGCCGAAGAAGAAGCCCTCCAGCACCTTCTTTGTGCTCCATGACACGCTCGAGTCCGAGGATGAGAAACCTCAGACTGGTGACACCATGACTGGCTATGTCCATGTCTCCAACGCCTCTCCGCAGTATGTGTACACCCAAGAGCCCAATGCACTTGCCGGGAATGTCATGAACCCGGAATATGACAAGATCCCTGCGTATGTCACCACCAAAGAGCCCATGGACGTTGCAGAGAATGCCATCACCAAGTTTCACTCCAATGCCACTCCTGAGTATGTCCTCGCCACTACCGAGCTCTATGGTGGCGATGTGAGAAAGGAGGGCAGTTTCACCGATTGCCTTGCAACATCAGCGCACCACGAAGTGCTGATGGTACTGAAAGAAGTCCCTATGTGTGAGCATTGCAGCTACAATGGCGGCAACGAGAACAAGTACTTCCGTGGCGCCAACGGCCACTGTCGCTACCTGACCTGCAAGGAGCGCGAGTGCGACAAGACTGTTCTCTCCTGCAGACGAAAGGAACCAGCCGAACTATGGCGCTACCTGGTCGTCGTGGCCCTGTGCACCAAGTTCGGAACAGCAGCACGGTCTCGCGAGCTGTTCTCCAATGTCTGCAGAGTTCGAGGTGAAGCACTTGAAGAACGTGAGAAGAAAGCAGCCATGAGGCCGACTAAGCCTCCAACAGCTCCAGGATCTCCACCATGGCCCCTTGTTGAGCCTTCACCATCTTCACCAGCTTCATCGCCGTCTACCAGTACAACTGGATATCCAAGAGCCCGCATTTTGCGGCGCAAAGAGCCCATCATCTGGCTATATGGGATAAGTCTCTCAGCATCACAGAAGATCTACCACCATTCCCTGACTTGGGAGAGGAGGACAATGACATCCTCCAGCCACTACCTTCGGATCATTCCATCCTCAGCACGGACACGCCCTATGCTGGAATGACCTTCATGCAAGTGGCATCATCAGCTGAGAGCTCCTGGTTTTGCAGCCATGTGATCGTGCAGGTCCTTGAGAACAAAGCAGCCATGACACCAGAGCAGCACCGCTTCGCCTTCTACCTTTATGGGCGGCTACGCTTGGTGCATGCAGCTGGAACAAGGCTCTTGAAGGCTGGAAAAGAGCCAAACCCTGGCAAACGTGTCATGTCTCCTGATGACATGGTCACCCAAAGATGCATCCGTGTTCCGCTGTCAGCTGATCCCACCGGTGCATATGAGAGCCTGAGTGTCCATGACTGTGAAGTCATGATGGTCACCGCAGACGAGGATGAAGACCACAACCTCGCCATGGCCTACCTCGCAGCTCCTGATGATCCACCTGGTCTCGCTATTTTGGACTCTGGCTGCACCAGGACTATGCATGGCACTTCCTGGGCAAGAGCCTTCGAAGCTCTGAGTCGATCGAAGACACAGGCATTCAAGGGCATCGGAGGCCAGCTCAAAAGCGACACTGTCAAGGTCTTCCCCGTCGGTATTGCCAAGATCCACGGTGAGCTTCACTCAACTGAGACTTCAAGCAACGCACCACTCTTGCTATCTCGACCATTTATGCAAGAGCTTGGCACCGTGATTGACATCGGCAACAGCACTGTCAGCTTCACCAGCATCGACGTCAAGAACCTGCCACTCCTCCGCACGTCTTGCGGACATCTGGCAATCAGCCTCTTGGACTTCGACACGGAGAACATCTCCGAATTTGTGGACTATGACCAGCAAGAAGCCCTGCTACAAGAGAGTCCACCTCAATCTCCCGACATATGGGAATCAGTGAAGGAAGGTCGTGACCTGAATCAACATCTTCTCGACCGCCTTGGACCAGATGAGTGTTCAGCCCCAGACTATGTACCTGAAGGCTGATTGGCAAGAGCATGTCGACTTCCTCGACACCATGAAGCAGGACGTCCAAAATTGGGAGAGATATTGCGCTCGCTTTGCTGCAGGATCCGGAGAACCACCTCCGAATAACATCCCTGATCCTGAAGATGTCCGAGCTCATGGACGACACTCAGATGATCCAAAGCACTTCGAGCAGCTCACAAGACGAACTACATCCAAGAAGGCCAAGAAGCTTGAGTCACTTTCCACCTCACTGGATGGTGATGACTGGCACCACTTCCAGGTCATCACTGGAAAAGCAACAGCTCCAAGAAAACCTCCCTATGGGAAAACATGGATGAAGCAGCTCTTCGCAGGACAGATGGGTCTTTCCATCCTCTGCGTGATCGCTGGCATGGTCATCGGCGTGCCCTTGGACGTCACCAGCTCAAATTGGGACGCATCGACATCCGCACGCAAACGCCTCTTGCACAACGACCTGCAGAAGGAGGACCCCTACTGCCTGGTGATCACTCAACCTTGCGGTCCCTGGGGGAACTGGAGCCGATTCAACTTGGCACGTGGTGGTCAACACGCCATCACGATTGAAGAACTTCGCAAGGACGGGCGCCACATCCTCCGACTTGTGAACAAGACTATCGTCGACAGAGTCAAAGCCAAGCGGCATGTCTTCGTGGAGCAGCCCCGGTTGGAGGAGCCTGAACTCGAAGGTGTCCGGAAATTGCTCGACTCTGGTGACCGCATTCCGCTCCGAGTCGACGGATGTCAAGTTGGATACCATGATGCCCAATCCGGATTGCCACATATGAAGCCTTCCCGCTATGTCACTTCGATGCTAGCGGCAGAAAGCGTGTTCCAACATCGGCACTGTCCTCATGATCATCAACATGAACACCTTGAAGGCAGAAACGCCTTCGGATCCAGGACACTTCAAGCAGCAGAATGGCCTCAAGAGCTCAACAAGCTCGTCTATGACCTGATCCTCCAACAGGCGGCCATTGAGAACACTGCAACCGTTGGTATAGCTGAGGCATATCCAGCTGAAGTCCGACCTGCTGAACAACAAGCTGGACGCACTCCAAAACGGAGAAAGAAGGGAAGGATGGCAACTCTCACTTCTCAATATGGAGCGCCACCGGTCTACATCCGACCTCCTGAACCAACAGAACCTGAACTACCAGCAATAGAGGAGGATGAAGAACAACATGATCCACTACCAGCAGTGGCTCCTGGCGATGACACTTCAGCCAGAGCGATTCAGGCCCATGTCCTCGACCCCATCCTCAACCTCTCCGCGCAAGAGAGACGAAGACGATGGCTCAATGTCGAGCCCGGCCTGAGGAAGACCTTGCGCGATCTCCACACCAACTTCGGGCATCCAACGAATGCTACACTGCAGAGACTCCTGAGGAGACAAAAGGCTAAGATGGACGCCATCACTGCAGTGGACTACCTGGCTTGCGACATCTGCGGTGACAGCATCAGAAGAAGACGACCACGTCCTGTCCGATTACCAGGTCGCTACATCTTCAACCACCACCTGCAGATCGACGTCTTCTATGCCAGGGACTCAGTTGGGGAACAGTTCAGCTTCCTCAACATCATCTGTGAGGCCACTGGCTTCCAAGTCGTGTCATGCCTGGGCAACTCACCGGGCCCACCAGCAACAAAAGCTGTCTTACGCCACTTCCTGACTACATGGTCATCGTGGGCTGGATTACCTCAATCCATCCAAGTTGATCGAGGAAAAGAGTACATGCTCCACTTCAGCAACTACCTCAAAGAGTTCGGGGTCGAGCAGGAGATCATGCCTCTCGAAGCTCCATGGAAGAACGGCAAAGTTGAAAAGGCAGGCCACCTCTGGAAAGAGATCTTCTACAAGGTCGTGCGTGAGATGCAACTCGCCGGACTCGAAGATGTGGTTCTCGCCACCTCCATCGTGACGCAATGTCGAAATGCCTTTCCAAGGAGTTATGGCTATGCTCCAAACCAATGGGTTCTGGGCACTCCTCAAGTCCGACTACCCGGATCACTTCTTCAAGAAGATGAAGCTCTTCCAACTGATGGAGGACAACCTCACAGTTACTGGCTCCGCTATGGTGGAAGCGTTGTCTTGGTCACAGGTGAACAGCTCTGGTTTGCAAGGGAAGATGAACTGCTGGCAGCACATCTCGTACCACAAGAGCTCCTAGAACCAAGCTACATCCGAGGTGCTCGGAACTATGCTGATCTTCGTCTCCATCTACCACCTCCACCAGAGCATCAACAGATACAAGGACTACATGGAGCATCGATCACACCTGAAGGAGTAAACCCCTCCTCAGCGTCAGCACCACCGAGCACGGCAGCCGACGCACATCACAGACCACAACTAACGCAGGCAGCCCAAACAAGGGCCACACAAGCACATCTTCAACCAGTTCCAGAAACAACCGATCTCGACATGGACGATAGCACACAGCAAGAGGAAAGGACCGGTCAAGTCCAACCCCCTTTCCAACATGTGCCCGAAACACCACCAATCGGGTTCACACCAAACAGAACAACAATTCCGCCGGACCTCAACTCGGCGATGAACCAGCCAGACAGGCTAGATGGACATCCAGAAGCCACCTTCCGACCAGTCAGAACAGAACGCGAGCCACTACAAGGCCCCTACATGGTCGAGGAGGACATCTGGGATTGCCCAACGTTTCCCTCAGTCATCCGTGAACGGAACCTCAAACGACTGGCGAAAGAATCCGGCTACACCTCCGACTCCAACGAGGAGGTCACTGAGGATGAGCAGGCCATGAATGATGACCCTGCAGATGCCTTCCTCACCGGAAAAGCTGCCAGGTCAACCGACATCAAACTCCACAACCTCAGCAAGGAGGACCGGGAGAAGTTTAATGCATCCATGGCAAAAGAATGGGCATCTTGGCAGCGCTTCAACGCCGTCGAGCTCCTCACTCCGAAGCAAGTGAAAGAGCTACCTGAAGATGTCCAGATCGTCGGCACCAAATGGGTCCACACGGACAAGAATGACAGACCAAGGCTCCTGGCCGTCTTCCTGTCCAAGAGAACAGGCAAAACAAAAGAACAGATCAAGAAGGAGTTCCCCTTCGAAGCCAAGTCCAGAATGGTTGTCATGGGCCACCTTGAAGAAGGAAACAACATCAGAAGCGATTCGCCTACGGCATCTCTCCTGGCGTTCAACATCGTCAGCGCCGTGGCAGTGATGAAAGGCTGGACCATTGTTGCTTGCGATGCTTCAACAGCCTATCTCCAGTCCCAGGGCATCAGCAGACTACTTGTCCTGCGGCCACCAAGGCCACCACCTCCGGGAGTATCTCCACATGATCTCTTCCGAGCCCGGGGTTCAATCTATGGAACAAAAGATGCTGGCAGAGCATGGTGGAAGAAGCTCTACAAGACGCTCAAAGCTCATGAGTGGACTATGTCCCACATCGAGCCAGCGCTCTTCTACCACATCAGCGATTTCTACCTCAGCGGCATCCTCATCACTCATGTGGATGACCTCTACTGTGCCGGCGAAGGCGACAAGTATGAGGAGACCATCAGTTCCATGGAGAAGGAGATCCACCTCAAAGTGAAACGAAGCGAGTTCCGCTTCTGTGGAAAGAACATCGTCCAAAAGAATGGCAACATCGAGATTGACCAGTACGACGCCATCGAAGGCATCGAGTACATGATCTTCAACAAGACCCGCAGACAGCAGGTCAATGCCCCTCTTAACGAGCAGGAGAAGACCCAGTTCAGAGGCCTCATCGGTCAGATGGGATGGATCACGAGGCAGTCACGCCCTGATCTCATGGTGAATGTCTCCATGGCCAGCCAGTCCATGGGAGCCCCGAAGGTCAAGGATGTGATCCAGCTGAACAAGGCCGTGAAGATGCTGAAAGAGACAGCTGACGCAAAGTGGAAGTTCAAGACCTCCAACCTGCGTCGTGTTTGCCTTCACGGACTCCAGCTTCGCGAACACCGAGCAGCTAAAGTCACAATGTGGCTATGTGCTTGGCCTCACCAGCTCCGAGATGAAGGATGGAAAAGAGGTGCCCATCTACATCCTCGAGACCTATAGCGGCAGTGTGAAAAGGGTGTGCAGAAGCACCTTAGCTGCAGAGGCCAACGGATTTCTCGCCGGTGCAGAAGCGGTAGAGTATGTCCGCATGCTCCTCTACGAGATGATCAACCCCACCAAGAAGGTGCACACCTTGGACAAGGAGTTCAAGAAGAAAAAGACCCTGGTGTTCACGGACGCCAAGAGCCTCGAAAGCACGCTCAACAAAGACGCCGGACAGCCGTCCGACAAAAGGGTGAAGATCCTGTGCGCCCAGATCAAGGAGATGCCCTAGAGGAGCGTTTGTTAAACAAAATGTTTGACAAATGGTCAAACGTGAAGAATAAAAAAAATTCATTACAAATGGTCTTGGGACATCAAAAGTAGCATGTGTTTGCATGCAAACACCAATGGAATTATGGTGTGCAACCATATGAAACTATCAAAATTAGCATGTGTTTGCACGCAAATACCAATGGAATTATGGTTTGCAATCATCTGAAACTATCAAAATTAGCATGCGTTTGCATGCAAAACCCAATGGAGTTATGGTTTGCAACCATCTGAAACTATCAAAATTAGCATGCGTTTGCATGCAAAAACCAATGGAATTATGGTTTGCAACCATCTGAAAACTATCAAACTTAGCATGCGTTTGCATGCAAAAACCATTGGTGTCCTGCACCAGGCCATCACCAATTCTTGAGCCTCTTTCCCAAAACCTACTTAAGACACCACACCCACACAAACCAAACATACCCCCCCCGGGAAGGGAAAAAAACAACACACACACGCCAACATCTGCCAGCAAACCTTTCACTCACTGAACAAACGAAGCTTCTGCTTCAAGAGGATCAAGTACCTCTGCAAACAAGTATACGCTGATGTCTTGCGGTGCGTCCTACGGACCACTCGTGCTATATGACGGATAAAATCTTCATCCATCCAAGTAGAGTCCTGTGCCGGGTTGCGGCCCGAGGGTCGCAACGCCGGCTCCAAACAGAGGTGGTGACAAAGGTGCCACTTGGGCCTGAGTTTATAAATCGTGGGATGGCTGTACACACAGGCCAAGTAGACTTTCAAAAATGCTTCGCCAACGACCTGCAGAGTACGTTGGTCTTCCAAAGCCAAAAAGTCTGGCCCGCAACACAAGACGCTGATGAAAACGTCTGCGCAGGTCACCATGCTCTCCAGGATCTCGAAACGGTCGTGCTGAACATCCTTCAGTTCACTGCATAGCCACTTCAGAACGATGTAGCTATCGAAGCCTTTAGCTCGCAGTTCCTCACTGTCTAAAAGCTGATAGCACAGAAATCAGCAGAAAACAAACAAACATTCAACACAGAAAACCACAGACTCAAAAGAACAAGCGTCTGGAAATTGTCCCTTTTTCATGTTCATATTGTCTACGCTGAACTTCCGCAGGGATGGTTTTTTGCCAAAAGTCTTGCACCACCGCTGCATTCGCGAAAAGGCCACATTCAGCTTCGCTTTCCTGGACCCACCGCCAAACCATCCTCCATGAACAAGTTCATGCATAACTCCACCAATCCTCACGAACCAAGTCAAACAAACAAATGCACCAATTAATGTCCAAAGAGATCCAACTAAAGAGATCAGGGCCATAAAAACAAAGGGCATTGAAACCTTCTGAGCCACAGGTCCCTTGCAACGCCCAAATGCCAAACATGCAAGATGTCGTAGCTGGTTTTCTTGCAGTTGAAACAACATAGCTGGGCCACTGCTGGTGGCGTGTCCCAAGGCTCTTCACTTTGCCAAATGGTGCTCCGCCATGGAGCTGCTTCATCCAGATTTGTAAAATTCATTAATCCAGTCTTGCTTGCTCCACAATTGTGGCAAACCTGCACCAAAAAATCCTTCACAAAGGACCTCAAAACATCTCAAAACCTTGAATTCTACAACACCAGCCCGGGGCCTCCTGGGCGTTCATGTGCCGGACGAGGTTCATGGACTGCTTCAAGTATTTCCAGTCCCCCTTCATGCTCATGACATAGCCGCGGATTCGTCTGCCCTGAGTTGGGGGAGACCGTGTGGGGCACAAAAAGAAAGGAGAAACACTCAGAAAGAACGTTCAAACCAGGCTCATCTTGAAAAGCAATTCCAAATTCTGAGACTTCGTTCAAGGATTCCACGACTTTGGCTAGCACAGCCTGTAGTGTGAGGTTTACAGACCCAACCTCAGATGCAAGCTTCTGGTCTCCTTAAAAAACACTGCACAGTACCCCCTATTATCCAAACTATGAAAAATTGATATCACCTCGCCGGGAAACACACCAGTACTTTTCAGAGGGTATAATCGCAATGAGGAATCTTGAAAGGAGACTGTCACCCTTTTTCGGGTTCAGCGTAGCCTGCCAGTGCAAAACCATCGTTGCGGATCTGAAAATGGTCGCCTCATCGCCATAGATGGAGATGGGGAATGAATCCTCAGGCCTGATCGTATTCTGGTCTGACGGGTAGTCCAGCAATGCTTTTTGCCAGTATGCAAACCGCGCATCCCCTTTGCCCAGAAGCATCTCACTATATCCAGAACTCAGCATGGACATCATGACATCCTTTGGAAGGAGCATTGGCCATGGAACTATCTCCATTTCACCATCTCTATTGATGGGAATCTCTACCATTGTGACGTCGCAAGGAAATGCATGACCATGTTTTTGAGCACGGCGATGAACACGCTGCTCTGGAGCTCTGGATTTTGCCACTCCAAAAGTATTGGAACCAACTAGTCTGCCCAGTCTCTCTGCAAAGTTCTGGGAGATGTCTCCACTTCCAAAGGCAAAAGCCAGCCTCAGCAGGCTCATGAAGCAGCTGCACAGCAAACAACCGGTTGTTATAAACACGTACAGAAACAAAACACAAAAATAGATACCTCAGAATTTGAAGAGGTGCTCTTGATCAATCAAATCCCGCAGTGCTGGGCTAGCACCTGCCACTGTTTGCTGTAGAATTCATTCACTGGTTGGCCTACCACATCAAACTCAGGCAGGCTGGCTTAAGATCGAACTCTTTTCCATGGCGCGTCGGCCATTCAAGCACTATGACTGACCACAGCTCTTTGCATGCGAGGGTTGTCCCCGAATGACTTTCAGAGCGGAAACCCCAAAGCTCAGCATAAATGCATGAGCATTCCCAATCAACGTCTCCACAGATTTACTTCTTCGCCTTATTTGGTTGCCAAACGTACCACCAAAGTACAACGCAAAAGAACGCTGTCTAACAAGAAACTTTAGATGGCCAAGACGCCTTTCCTTTGTCCAGCTCACGCGAGACGGCCCGCACCTGCACTCGCAACATCTTGGACTTGGTGATCTGGTCAGTGGCCCTTTGCAAGTAGACCTCAAAGTCCCTCTCGGCCAAGGCATCGGTGTCAACTTCCTTCAACTCATCCCAAAGCGCCCCAGTCTGGACCTTGCAAGCCTGCAGCTGTGTCCTCAAATCATTGCCCTTTGGCAAATCCATGGCGCAGCTGCATCCCAAGTACTCCTTCTTTAGGTCACTGATGGCATCTTCCAAAATCTTTTTCCAAGATTTGGGGGCCTCAGGTTCCGGAGGCGTCTTTCCCTTTCCCTTCGCCTTCGCCTTGGCTTTTGGTCGTTTCGGAGCATCAGGGGCATCAGGTGCAGGGGTTGAGCCTAGAGCCAGAAGCGCTTGTTGCACACCCACAGGCGTAGCTGATGTTGGCTGATGGGGAGCCAGGTCTGACACCAAAGCGTTCATGGTATGGCCATCTGCTTGCAATCGAGCTTGCCCTGCTACCTCCATGCGGCTTCTCTGACGTGTAGTCCTTGTGCTCGAAACATGGCACCAGAACCGAGCCTCCTCCATCAAGTGTGGGAACTGCGGGTCCAAAATGGGAGCTTGGCTTTGGATAATGGCTTGAATCTTTGCCCTGCAGATTTCCAAGTGAGAAAGGTCAAACACACACACACACACATTCATGCCAACCAACAAAACAAGAAAAATTGCCAAAACAATGAAAGCATAAACAAGGGTCTCAGAAATACCTGCTTTCCTCATCCCATCAACTGTAAGCAGCTGCTCTTCAGTGACAAGATCATCCTGTGAGCTCCGCTGGATGTTGAGTTGAAACTCGCATTTGGAGGCCACTTCACCAGATTTCAACCAACTGTGGAGGAGATTCCTGCGGTCCTTCAAATTGCCATGGAACATCTTGACCATCTGTGGCGAGGAAACCTCATCTGCGTGGTCATCCATATGGCGGCGAAGACGCATGTAGAGTTTCTTGCAGTTGGTAGAAGTGATCAAGCTGATGTCAACCAGGCCAGCGGCGTACTTCTCCAGGATGGTATCTGGCGTGGACAAAAGCCCCAGGCATCAACAAGGTTCAACAACACAAGGAGAAAAAATGTCAAAACAGTTGAAATTAGGGTATAGGCACCCTCATCCATGTTCTTCAAATCATCTGCAGTGTATCTCATGGTCGATGGAGTTCGAGGCAGTGCAACTTCAAGCTCACCAGGCACGGTCTCGGCATCTGAAGCTGCACCGCCCACAAGGTTGTTCAAACCCATGTTATTCTGCGTGACCTTCAATTGCTGGCTGGCTGGTTGACTTGGCCCAACCGCCCCCGGCCGAGTTGGCACAATTGGTGGAATTGGCTGACTTGGCTCGAGTGGCTCAACCGGCTGTGGCTGACTTGTTGGCTCGACTGGCTGCTGACTT
>CAXAMN010019890.1:1062226-1080515 GCA_963970005.1 Durusdinium trenchii
CTTGACTCACCCTTTTGTGGGCCAGGCAGGGGTAAAATTTAGAGAAGGAAGTGGTCATTCCAAGTTGACTCACCCTTTGGTGAGCCACCCGAGGGTAAAATTTAGAGGAGGAAGTGGCCGTTCCATCTTGACGACCCTTTTAACTAAGCAAACATCCGGGAAAGGGCCTGTGTGCGCACTTGAGTCTCCCCCATGGACTGTGTGCGCAGATGAGTCAAATCTGTGTGCGCAGATGAGGCGCAAGTGCTAACAAAATGTGTGTGCGCAGATGAGCCAAATCTGTGTGCGCAGATGAGGCGCTGCCCCGTCCTCCGCTGTCTCGGCAGACTGGACCTGTGCGACATCGATCGCACTCGGCGCCCATCACCGATCTTTCCTTCAACTTCTGCATGGTCTCTGTCTCCCAAGACTTGGCTCCACGAGGATGTTCACAGCTGACGCCGGAATCAATTTCTTCTCCGACCTCAAAGACCTGAGCCACGAAGACGAGATGTGACTCTTCTTCCTCACTTCTGGCTTCAATCAGCTTCTCTTTTCCTTCTTCCGTCAATGCGTTCAGGTTCTGCATGACGGACCACTTGGTACAAGGTGGAGCTAACCACACATGTAAAGGTCGTTCTTTTCTCATCAACTTCAGAAACTCCTTTCTCACATGACTCTTCTTGAAGTCCCATTCTGGCAAAGAAAAATTTGCCACACTCACATCTGCATATTTGTCCAAAAGCTTCTGCGACAACTGTCCTTCATCCACGTAGACCTCAAAGAAAGTCATGCACCTGTCGGTTTCCACTGCTTTCATTGCTTCTTCGATCATGGTGTCATCCTCAATCTCGAACTCCACGAGAGGCAGATCTCCGGTTGCCTCCGGTTCTGTGGAAGGTTCAATGTACCATGTATCATCTTGTATGGGCCACTGCACAATCACATCTTCTGGAATGGCCAGCACTTCTTCAACTCCCATTGCTTCTGAGGAAAGCTTCAGGAGGTTCACGATGTAGTGCCCCTTTTGACCTCTCTCCGGTTGGAACCAATCTGAATCTTTGATCTTCAGACTGCCTTTTGCATAGTCCTGTTGCACCTTCCACTCTTCCAGCGTCGGTCTTGCCAGAAGGAAAGGAGTCTTACCTGGAACCACCGATGCTGTCACGCTCAGGTCTTGTCCACGTACCTGTACCGGGAAGGTGATGTCATAGCTTGAACGAAGCGTCTCACCTCCTCCGAACTTGAAATCTCTTGAGACCTGCGTGACCTGTACTGGCAAATCTTGTGCATGTTCCAACCATCCTTGCCAAACCTTTTCTCCAACAATTGTCCTGGTTGCACCTGAATCAACGATCGCTCTACCAGGCAACAAGGAGGAAAAGTAGCACTCATCAACGGTGGCTGTCTCCTCCACCATCGAAACTTGTTCTTCTGGAACCTCCTTCACACCACTTGACTGCACACGAAACCTTTTGAATCTGGGGCCGTGACTGCTGGTTGAACCTGTCAGGGTTGACTTCACTTCATTGCTGCTTGCACTTGTGCTTGATGTAGGTCTCCTCAAACCTGACATGGGTCGTCTGTTGTCGAAGGTGCGTCTGAAACCACCTCCTTTTCCTTTTCCTTTTCCTTTGGAACTTTTGCTCTTTCCCTTCCCTTTTGAACTTCCTTTGCCATTTCCTTTTCCTTTGCTCTGGCTGCGACCATCTGCTTCTGGACCAATGGCCACAACGGGATAGAATCCTCGGGAAAGAGCTAACTCTCGCATCCTTCGACGACTGTCCAGGTAGGAAATATAGGCTTCTTCTGTGGCATCTGCTGCTTCTTCCAGATCTTCGTTCCATTCTTCTTCTTCATGCCACTCTTCATAATTCACTTCTTCTTCCCACCAGTCGCCTGGGTCTTCTTCACCATAGTAACCTTCGTCATCGACAACTTCATAATCATCTTCAAAGTATACCTCTGTTGTCGTTGCTGTCCTCTGAAGGTCCTTTGGATTCGGCTTGTGGTCACCGCCAAACATCTTCATCAAAGCTTTGTGAACCTTCTCATAATCCAAGTCACCACCACACAATGCTTTGACTTGAACATGTGTCCACTTTGGAACTCCAGCACGTGTCAACAAATGCCAGCCGCTGAGAAGGGCTGGTACTTCAACACCAACATCCCTCATGCGCTTCACCAATGTTCGATGCCTGACCAGGTATGAAGTCATATCTTCATTCTTCATCCTTTGGAACTCTGCAAAGAACTCTTCACAACGGGATGGCACTTCAACTTGTTGTTCGTACTGATACAAATTGTCCAAAATCTCATACACAAATGTAAACGGCTTTGGACTGCGTTCCAATGCTTCGAAAGAAATCTGTTCTGTTGAATCCCAAGCCAAATCTTGCAACCTTGAAATGAGTAACAATGCACCCTCAACTGCCGTATCAACACTGCGACGATGGCACTGTCTTTCGAACAACTCAACACGTCGTCGAAAACTTCTGTAGTTCTTCTGGTTCAAACCATCTGTCGAAGGGCAAGCTTTAGACAGTCCTGAGTCCAGTCCTTTGAAGCCTCCACCAGTGTCGGGTCTCCCACCGTTTGCTCGTTCTCGTGGTTCTTCTGGGAAATCTCGCTCACGAGGTGTTCTGGCGCGTTTGGTCCCTGCGTATCTCCTAGGCGAACTGCGGTCGGCCCCTCCGAAAGCTTGAGACATAGTATTGCCTCGCCGAACACGAACAGTGAGATGAGCACCTCAAAACCCTTTCTCAAGATCTTCAGGAACTCTTCAAACACAAAGATCACCGTCCGTATACTTTGGGAGGAGCGTCGCCAGCTCCGCTACCAATATCAACTTGGTTGTCCACAAGCCCACGAAGTCTCGTCCAAGTTCACACGAAATCGAATCACCTGTTTTCCATATGTCGTAGCACGGGGTGGCGTCAAGGGCCCTGTATTGAACCGAGATATGTCGGTCGGACGAAAATCGATCAAACACATGTATGCGATAGGCAGGAATTGACAGGAACCAAATGAATTGAATAAAGCAAAGGCTTCTTCAAGGAAGCTCCCAGACCCCGCATACCCGCCCGATAGCGGGGTTGGGGGGTTTGTCGTTATAATTGGGGGGGGGCGAATTGTTAGAATGAAAGGGGGGGGTATCGTCGTTTCCTTCCATGGCGGGGGGGCGTTCTCCTTGACCAGGCCTTAAAGAAGGATGCTGTGCTACGAGGGCCTTAAAGAAGGATCCTGTGCTACGAGGGCTACGAGGGCATTAAAGAAGGATCCTGTGCTACGACGGCCTTAAAGAAGCATCCTGTGCTACGAGGGCTTTAAACCTCCTCGTCGAATCCTTCTTACAGGCCATAAAGAAGGATCCTGTGCTACGACGGCCTTGAAGAAGGACCCTGTGCTACGAGCGCCTTAAAGAAGGATCCTTTGGTACGACGGCCTTAAAGGAGGATCCTTTGCTACGAGGGCTACGAGGGCATTAAAGAAGGATCCTGTGCTACGAGCCCCCCCTTCCCCCTTTCTTATTCTTCGGGGGGGGGGGTAGCCCCTGGGGCTCGGAAAGCAATCATTTCAATAACAACACCCACCCCCAAATAGGGATAATCCCCCCTCGCCCGCCTATCGGGGCGGTCTGCATACCCGCTCGATAGCGGGGTTGGGGGGTTTGTCGTTATAATGGGGGGGGGGCGAATTGTTAGAATGAAAGGGGGGGGTATAGTCGTTCCCTTCCATGGCGGGGGGGGCGTTCTCCTTGACCATGAGAAGAATGAACCCCCCCTTCCCCCCTTTCTTATTCTTCGGGGGGCGGGGGAGCCCCTGGGGCAATCATTTCAATAACAATACCCCCCCCAAATTAGGTAATCCCCCCTCGCCCGCCTATCGGGGCGGTCTGAGACCCCGAGCCCTTCTATAGTCCTCACTCTTAAGGGCCACCCTCCCTCCGAAAAAGTAAACCGAGCTTGTTGTTTTCTGCAAGTTGGGCACCTAACAGCAAAATGGATGAACTAAAGTTTTAATGTCTTTTTGACTGTTTGATGCAGGGCTCTTTTGTGACCTGCTTCAGGCTTCTTTTTTGACCTGTTCAAGGTTCTTTTATGACCCGTGTTAGTGTTTTTAGAGTTCTCTTCGTCGCCTTCAGTTTTCTTTTTTGATTTTTTTATAGTAGGAGGTCCCTTCTTGGCCTTGAGGGCTCTTGTTTGACCTGTTTAGTGTTATTTGTTTCTTTGTTTCAACAGGTCCCTTCTTGGCCGTCAGTTTTTTGTCAAATTAGTGTCGAGATCATGGATGAACAAAATCCGACTCAATCAGAGTTTGATGTAAAACATCAATTTATGTTTCAAATCGAAGAAGTCTCGCTTGTCTGCCCAAGGCTCTCAGTGGGAGCATTGGTTCATCCTGTCGGCCAGGTGGTGGCACCACCGGTCAGTATGGGGCCTTGGAATCAAGTGTTGGCTAGGTGCCAAGTGTTGACTGGAACCAGTTCGGGTGGTTAAGTGTCATCTATGTTGTGCTTCTTGGGAGTAGAATCAGACATGGACTGCGACATGCCATGGCTCCATTTCTGAGGAAATCCGGCTCCGTCGATGCCCTTCCAGAAGGCCAGACTTTGACTTGGCTCACCATGGGTTCCACAGATGAAATGACCTATTGAAAGGTGGCGACCATTCGCAACCAATTTGTACGATGCCAACAGTTGTCCGACATGGAGTCATTAACGCTTCGTATCACTCTCAACTTTTATGCTGAAGATATCCCAAATCATATCATATATCATATACACTGTAAGTGTTCAGAAACTGATCGGATGGGCAGGGGCTGCATCGGCAGCCGATGATGGGACAGGAGATCATGATGAACTGTTGCTTTTCAATCAAGCTTTGAATAACTTTTCTTGGTCATAATATAGTCATATGCGAGAAGCATAATGCACTTCCAGAATTAGAACATATTAGAACGAGTAGGCAACTTTGTCTGGGGATTCGGGGGCCAGACAGCAAATGTGCGTAACACAAAGTCAGTGGCGCCTGCATGTCAGGACACTGGATACACAGACTTCAGCCTCGCACTGAGCTTGCCAAGTATGGAACCAGCCTATGTATGTTCTGTTGCAAGAATCCATCTGAGGACTTGAACTCTTTGCGGTCCTGCCGACCCCCAAATGAAGTCCATTCGGATTAAAAGCATCCAGCTACCTTGAGGTCCACTGAGGGCAGGTCCTGCGAAGGGGCCATTGACCCCCCCTCCCTTCAAGGTTGGCTTTCAACGGAAAGTTACTCTGGAACCAAATCGTAAGATGGACATGCTTTTGAGGCAGATGGGAGGCTTTGGGTCAGGAGGCTGGTGAGTTGCTTTCCAAGTTCTCGGTAAAGATTTGTTGAATTCGAGCAGCAGGTGAATTCAGCGAACTCATCGATGCAATGCAGGTTCCTCTCGCAGGAGGGCTCAAGCTTAGATTACCAAAGAAGCTCGATAGAACGGGGAGAGTTCATGCAACGCGACCGTGGTTCGTGCAGTACCAGACATGGCAAGGTCCTGTTCAGCAGAAACCGCTGGATTTGTTATGATTTGTTGAGATCACATACCGTGCAAACTAACATGGCACAGTCAGCTGAGAGCGGTGGTTTGGTGTGTGTTTTTTTTGCAGGCCATACGCTCAAGCCATCCACATTTCAGCGACTGTTTGGCGACGCTATGAGTTTGAGGACATCGGCACTTGAGTGTTCTACCTGATTTCGACCGTAGCCCAGTTTTGCTTGTCAGATGCTATCATCCCCCTTCAGCCCTTTAGATACACTTAACAAAACTGATTCAGCCCTCGTTACGCAGTCTGTCCTATCCAGCCGTAATTAGGATCCGTTGCAATGCTCCTTCTTTCCTGCAATGCGCCCAGAGAATCCAGGCTTAAGTCTTGCCAAGGAAAGCTTTGAGTAGATCCTAAACAAAGGAAGATAACATCATTGCTTGAGAGTTCTTGATTCGCTGTAGCACCTGATAAAATAATCTAATCATGGAAGGGCGTTCCACAAGCATAATATCTTTGCAACGACTGCATGCCCAGGTGCCGTTTCGAACACATCAGTTTTCAGAGTGGCCCTGTTTTACGACTCCTTTTTGGCGTGTGAACTACACTCCAATAGCACCGTCACCTTCCGGACTTCGAACTGCCACTCACCAACTTGGATTGCTCATCCCGAGAATTCAAGTGTGTGTGCGTGTGATCAACAACCATTTGGAGGCTCGAGCCGGACAGCTCCATTACAATGGCTTGCTGGAAGAGTATTCGAAAGGCAGTCTTTGGACGCCCTCGCGTTGCTTCACAGCTTGCCACAAAGGAAGGTCCGTCCAGACCAGGCCGGGTTTAGTGGCTCAATTGAGAGACAACAGTACAACCCTGAGCTGTGTCTAGTCTACTTTAAAATCAAAAGAAACAACGAGAGGCCAGCTTTAGTATTGCGATTTACGCTTTGGCCAAGCTGTGGAGCTTTGGATTGCTCTCCCAAGCATCATTAGTTACAACACCGTCATGCGTGGGGGAGCCTTGGAACAGCATTGAGAGCTGAAACGAAGTGCTTTAAAAGCTCACTGCGATCTCAAGCACTCAGTCCAGTCCCCTGTTTTCTTTATTGGGATCAGTGGCCGCTTTGAAGGGAGAGCTTTTTGAACATGAAAGGAAAGCTGCTGGACCCTAGCCTTGCGATGTTTGCAGCTGACTGGCAATCATCGCCCCGCTGCTGTTTTTGGTCAACAGGATTGGGAGGATTGGGATGACAATCAGAAATCGTATGACATTTGCATTCAACAATCTTCATACTGAAACTCGTCTTGAGAGAGAGAGAGAGAGGCATGCGCACAAGTTCTAATGAAAGTAGCCAACATAAGGTGCTTGCCGATCGAAAGTGTGCAGATCCCCCAACCCTTCAGTCACATATTTCAAAAGCATGGGCTGATCATGCATTACAGAAACCAACGGCCGCACACATGCTTGCTCAAGAGATGTTCTGATTTACATAAAGAACATCAGTCCCGCACTGGAAGAAAAAGTGCCCGCACAATCTTCATAGGGTAGAGGGCAGACAAGCAATTCTTTGTGCTGTGGAGCTTGCCAAGAGAACCGTGTGAGTTGTCACAGCTGAGGACATCGTGAATTTCAACACAGCCTTGTGAGTGGTAAAGTGGCGCCATGCTGTTGGCCTTCTGAACACCAATGAAGAGTGCAGCTGTGGCTTCTTGATAGAAAATGACAAAGGGATTAAAGTGTTGCATGCGCCAGGCGTTAACAAAGGTTTTGACAGTGAGGAATTGGGCTTATCACTGACTTTGCTGAGGTTTTTCGATGTAATCAGCCATAACAGCGCGGTTTACTCCCTACAGGGGGCTCTCTGGCAAAAAGCACTTGCTTCATTCAGCACCTGCCAGTCTCTTGTGCCAAGTCCTGTGACCTACGGAACCATCATGAAGGTCTTGGAGGACGGGGTGACGAATCTGATGGTGTCCTCTTTCTATCGGTTGATGGCCCCAAATTACTTGCAGCCTTTGCTGGAAACTCGGAGCCTGAAGTCCAATGATGTCATTTGGGGCAGCCTTTTTGCAGCTTGTGAGACACAGGCGCTCTGGGTGCAAGCGATATCTGCATAAGAAAAGTGTGATCGGTTCTTGGCCTTTAAAAGAGGGTCCGACTTTGGTGTCTCCAAAAATAGAAACACCACATGGTTGATGTATGTTGATGTCAATATAACCGAGCATACCATCCTCAAGTAGCTTTTGGGGTCACGTCACGCCCCAACCCCGTAAAGAGCTTCAAGACTAAGAAAGATTAAAGGGTAAGGCGAGGAGAGTGTGAAAGATTTGAGAAAATACGCAAACGCGATTGCAACCGCTTCACCTTTCTGTTTGCTTTCGTTTCTCCTGTTCATGAATTGTTGAAGTTGTTCCGTAGTCTTTCCCCGGAAATTCTGCCCATAGGGCCTGGCTAAGGCCAAAAGGATTTGGCAAGAGGAATTGGACAGGCATCAGGTTTAGAGATGAGAGGTTTAGAGACGAGACGAGACAAGGGATCTTTTCACGAGACGTGTCAACTGAGTATACTGAGTAGGCAGAGACATGAAGCGAGCGGGAATCAGAGCAACGAGGTAGTACACAGACTGAGCAGGGAGCCATACAGCCTCATAGAGACATAGAGAGACGGAAAGAATAGGCAAGGAGGATGAAGGAGGTGATGCGCTGGCACAAAGACAGAAATAAAGGTACGAAGGGAAGGTCCATTGGGTGGGCGAAACGTGGAGCCCGTTGAGATCCTCTCAACCAAGTTCGCACAGGTTCCGAACAGACACTATATATATATAACTATAAGGCATTACAAGTCACTAAGCATTTTGACATGCCTGCTAACACAATATCCAGTATGCCAACTGCTGCACAAGCGTTTCGGTTGCAAATGGCTCTCTAGGGGATTTGTGCTATCCCAAACCTGATGATCCTTTTGACATCCTTGGCAAAGGATGTCATGATCATATTGCATAGAGCACGGTTCTTTTACGTTTTAGTGTCTTGGGAAAGTTCATATTGCTTCATGGAAATCGATGTTTGCACTTTGTGAAACGACTTGGCTAAACATTTGCAGGCGTCAGGCTGAATCCTGTGTGGCACTGTATGGCTTCGCAGTTGCTTGAGGCTGCCTTGTGGGAAGTGGCCATGCAGATAGCCCCGCTGCAAGTGGTATCATCAAGCAGTATCCCGGCGAAATCCCTGAACAGTTCGCCCGATGATGCCGAGTCGAATATCCATCCACACCCAAGTGAGTAGTACACACGGTACCTTGATTTGAAAGCTACATGTGTGACAGTGCTGCGTGTCTCCTGTTATTTTGCGGTCACAAACAAGACCTGGTTCCTGCAGCCAAACACATTTCGCTGCCAAGGCAGAATGGATCAGATACAAGTGATGCCCAACGAGATCAGCCACTTGACCCGCATGAGCTCCAAATGTCAGCACGAGGGGTGGCGGTCAAACCGAGGCCTCAGGGACCTGAGGGACAAGCCATCAAAACAAAAAGCCAACATGTTGCACGGCCAACTGGTTCCTAGTAGCGTCCTTGCTCCCTGTTGACAGGATACACCGGAGTTTGGGTGCTTGTGAAGATTCCGATGATAGAGATCGCCCTCATCAGCAAACGAGCAGCGATGCGTTGCTCCAGATGAGAACGTATGAGAAGTGTATAACTGTAGTGACTCGACATGAAGCTGTTTGTACGCACTGTGCAGCTGACAGATTTAGCAGCGTTGGATGGCAATTGCCAGGCTGCAAGTGAAAAAGCGTGACGGTCATGTTGTGCCTGTGTTGACAATGCTAAGAAAAAGCTGCCACCTCTAGCTATGGCGGGGTGGCTTCTCCATTCTCCTGGTAGGAGTCCGTGAGAGATTCAAATAGCGGCACTGGCACGAGACCATTATTTGCCAGGATGCCACCTCAGTTGCATCTGATGGCTACCGCCACATAGGCGACCGCCACCTAGGCAAAGAGCGGTGTGTTTGTTTTGAGGGGGTTCTGTGTTCGTTTGCCTTTTAGCGGAAACCTCGTGGGGAATGCGAGTGGTGAGAAATCCTTTGAGTGCACGACACCTCCACTTTTCGTTACACGATGCCTACTTTTCTGTACACCTTTGCTTGTAACAAAGGAGTTGTAGTCTAGAAGGTATTGCATTGATTTGATGCATTTAGTGGTATATTATATATAGTTGTATTGTATGATATCTGATGGCTTGCTTTCGGATGTCAACTCGAAAGAACAAGAGATTCAGCATGTATGATCATGGAATGAAGCTTAATTCAGCCGACCCAGCTGACCCATGCCAGGACTGCTGCAAGCAGTTGCCTCAGAAATACCTTGACAATGTCAGTATTGTCCCATCCAAAAGTGGCAATTCATGCCATGAAAGCAAAACCGCAAGACTGTTGCAAGCATTTGACTGGTTGGCAGAATCTGCATGGAAGATGCTGGTTCTGGGGGCATACCTCATGAAGCCTCCTTTGAACTACTAGTAGATTGAAAGAAGCCTCACCATTCTGAGCACAGGCAGACTCAGACAGACCATTTGGAACCTTCGTCGTTCTTCTTCAGGTCCGGAGCACGACTCCTCCGCGCATCCCAAAGGTGCCGGACTTCAACTTGTCCAAACTCGTATCTGACAAATGTGCGATTGACATGTACAACCGACATAGCCTTAGTGACTCAATGGTCAACTCTAAAGCACCTGTTGTTGAGTCTTCATCAATGACCTGCCTAATCAACAATTGAGACTACAGTTGTCGCTCTAGGAGAAGACGCAGTTCTTCTCAAGTTCTTGATGGGGTAGACCCTCGTGAACAGTCCAATTGAATTGCATGGCATCCGCTTCAACCTTCAGCCTCCACTCCTTTGTTTGAGGTTTCTTCTGCAGCTGCTCGCTTGTGCTCCATGGGGCAAGACACAGAGGACAGGTCATGCACAATCCTCCTTTGAATGACCTTAGCTGTGTCAGGGAGCCCATGGCTCAACAAAGATTTTGAGTTGCATATATTGACAACCTCGGTTTGTTCTGTCCTGAGATATGGCAAGATCATGTGCACTCTGTGCAGGAGCAGCCAGTGGAGGCCAGAGGGAAGAAGCAGACTGGTTCAGTTTTGAGCAGCCTTAAGTTTTATGGTGTTCAACGTGCATATCAGATGCTATTTGTGGTTTGATTGAGAGCAGCAAAAACAAAGACAACAGAAACAAACCACAACTACAACTGAGAACAAACTGCAAAACGCTTGCTCCAATGAGGCTGGTGCATTCTAGCATGTTGGTGCGTCTATGTGAAAGCTGATCTTACCGAAGACACTAAATTTTGGTGCCATCACAAATGAGCCTTTGGCACAGGACCGTAGCGATGGCCTCCAACATAATAGCGATGGTCCAACCTAAGAGCGATGGCCTCCCAGGACCTCAAGATACCTAAATGAATGTATTATATGAATATATATATATAGAATAGAATACCTATGCAATCTGTCACGCAGTGATGATGTATTTTGACAAATAGAAACAGGGAGGAACCATGTGACGTACGGTCGAATCCACGTGCCATTTTGGCTCCAAGTAAGGGGCCCCCCCGCACTCTTTGTTTTTTCAAGCCATGGAGCTGGAAGATGAGTTGGCCCCCATGCCAGGGGGAAGCAGCGCGGGGGGGCCCATTGTGGTGACGGACGACGAGGGCACGCCAATGGAGGTCACACAGGTGGATGCCACCCAGGAGTTCGAGCAGGTGGGGAACATCCATGAGATGGCGGCCAGACTCAAAGAGCTCGAAAGTATGAGAGCCGAGGACGTTCGCAATGGGGAAGGCGACAGATCAGAATCCCCAACTGAGGTCATGGATGTCGACTCCAACAGCGACCATGAGCAGGTGAAGATGAGCCCATTGGAGGCCCTCAAGAAGTTGGTCGAAAACATGAAGGAGGCAAAGAAGGCAGAGACACCGGCTGCAAGTGACCCCATCGTGCGCGACGAGTACGAGATGGGTCGCTCCGAGATGCAGAAGCTGAAGTTCCACGTTCCAGGTGAGCTCAAGATGCCATGGGAAAGAGGCTTCACAGGTCTTGTGCTGGACCGAAAGTCGTCAGTTATGGAGACCAAATTCCTGGACGAGAAGACAAGAGCCCCGCATGCGATCCAGGTCGACGAGGAAGTGCAGCCCGAGATCAAGAAGGTCGAGGAGGCATGGAAAATGGTGCCGAGTTTCAAGCTCGATGGGAGTCAGCGGATGCCATGGTCCAAGGCCATGGAAACAGAGAGAGAGAGAGAAAGTGATGGAAGGGTGGAAGATCGTGATCGACGAGGCCAGGAAGTCGTGCAAAGCAGCGGGCATGCTCGATCAGTCCGGTGAGTCAGTACTCGAGGACATCTTCGCGAAGAAGAAGAACGGGACACTACAAGTGAGGCTGAGCGCCATGATGATCTACATCAGGTGGGCAAGAGCCAAAGGCCTTCCACCCTTCCCGGTCGTCGAGGCCCAAGTGTATCAGTATGTTGATCAACTTCGGAAAGACGGAGCGCCGGCTACTCGTGCAAATAGCTTCAGGAGTGCATTAGCTTTCTGCAAAGGGACCATACAGTTGGAGGGGGTAGACGAGATCCTGCAGAGCGGTCGCATCACTGGTTCAGCGCACAGAAGTTACCTCACGAAGAGGGTGCTGAGGCAGAGGGACGCATTGACGGTGTCCCAAGTGTCGCTGCTTGAAATAGTCCTGGCAGGAGAAGGCTTCCCCCTCCAAGATCGAGTGTTTGCTGGGCACTGCCTGCTATGTGTGTATGGCAGGTTGAGGTTCGGTGACAGCCAAGGCATTGACTCCGAGCCGACGGTCGATGGAGGGTACCTCGAGGGTGGCACGGCATTCACAAGACAGACGCACTGGTTGGCAGGGCAAGGAGAGTGCTCCCAGTGGTTGCACCATGCCAAGGTGTGACAGGTGTGCAGTGGGCGGAGGAGTTGCTCAAGCTGAGGAGCATGTCTGGTTTGAGAGCGCTGCCGGGACGCCCATTCCTACCAACACCAGTGCCTGGAGGTGGGTGGAGCCAGGCAAGGTTGTCGACGCCTGAGGCATCCATCTGGCTGTGTGAGATGTTGCAGAAGTATGCCATCTACCCCCAGAAGTTGGGGGATGTCGGGGCTCACTCCATGAAGGCGACGGCCCTGTCTTGGCTGGCAAAAGCCATGGCCCCAGAGAAGGTGCGAAGGCTGCTGGGATGCCATGTTAAGCCGAAGGACAAGAGTGTGGTGATCTACAGCAGGGACGCGTTGGCCGAGGGACTGGACATCCTGACGAATGTGATCACAGACATTTACACAGGCAAGTTCAAGCCGGACGCGCCCGGAACCAACGGTGGGTAAAGTCACCGGTGCTCCCAAGTGAGGAGGATCACGAAGTAGAGCCAGATGGCGACGAAGCGTTGATCCCCGAAGGTCATTGGGACATGCTCGAGGTGAAGTCGCCAGGCAAGCCGATCCATAGGTTGGTGGAGCTGGCCGAGGTGACAAGTGAGAGCAGTGAAGAAGAGTCGGAGGACCGCGAGAGTGAAGATGAGAGAAACCTCGAGGCAGTTGTCACGGCCAAGCTCGGGCCACCAAAGAAAGCCACAGCAGAGCTGTACAGGCATGGTCTCACAGGTACTGTGCATAGTGGAAGTGTGATCCCGGGCAAGTTGGCGTGTGGCAGAGTGATTTCCGCCGTCATGGTGAAGTTGGACTATGAAGTCCACGCCTGGGGAAGTAAGTGTAAAGTGTGTGAAGGCTACACAAGGTGAAAGACGCGCCGCAGTGAGCAAAAAGTGGGTCAATGTGAGGCCGGGGGGGGATCGAAGATCGGATGTCGCAAGTGACCTTCGTAGACCGGCCAAGTGATGCATGGAGTATGCCGCAGGGAGTTGTTCCCAAGTGCATTTGGCCTGACACCGGGTAGTCCGGCCAGGTCAAGTGGAGCAGGGTGGTCCTGCAGAATGAAGTCAGGTGCCAAGGACTGCCGGAGCGAGCGACGCGCGACGGAAAGCAAGTGTGGCATAGGAATGTGTGAGGTAAGAGAGTCATGAGAACAGTTTGTCTAGTCTGGAGTTGTGAGGTGCAGCAAGTGAGTTGTGAGGTGATGCGAATGCCGGAGTGACGCAAGGCCCGAGCGTTAGTGGTGAACACCCGAGCAGAGCCATGGCGACGTTGACCGAATCCCAAGCGGTCTTCGAGGCGAAGCTCAAGGACATGGGGCTCGAGGGCTACAAAGATGAGATGACACGCAGAGGTTGGACGACTATGAGCACCTTTGCGTTTGCCAGCAGTTGGTCGCCTGGGTCAGGAGATGATCAGGCATTCATCCAGCAGGTGGCGCGGCCGCTGACTGGGGCAGGAGACCATGCAGACCTCCCGAAGTTGAGGAAGCTCTACCATGAGGCCTACACGATCGTGGCAGCTGAGCTCCGTAGCCGCCTGGAAGGGACCCAAGAAGCAGACGGGTCGAAGACCAGGAAGCTGCCACCGGTGGAGCGGAAGACACGTTGGGCTCAACTGAAGGCGATGTATGGGCACCTTCAACTGTCAGACCAGCTGGAGCCAGCGCATCATGTCGTCGACAAGTTCCACTCGATGCGAGTTGAAGGTGAGCTGAAGTACCTGGCTCCACACGAGATCCCCACAAGAGATCAGGAGTTGCAGAACGTGAAGACCGAGGAATTGATCAAGAAGGATGCATCCGGGCGCTTGAGGGCCCATGATGAGACCAAGTTGCCAGAGGCAGACACCCGCACAGACCTGAGGCTGAGGCAAGCCTACACGAGGCGGGGCCTGGCGTTGGAGGTTGCTGATGTCATGAGCTTCACTGCCCATGAGCGCCTGATCGACAAGATGTTCCAGGAGTATCAGCGGGAGGCACCGATGGGGTACATGGCGGTGACGCTGGCGCAGGTGGCAGCAGCAGATCGCAGGGCATGGAAGCTGATGTCAGAAGAGCTCCAAGGAGACCTCGGCAGAGATGCCACAGGAAGGCGCTTGGCAGATGCCGCCATCGACCGGGTGATAGCAAACCCGGCGTTCATGACCTTGTTGCTGCCATTGCCGGGCAGTAAGAGCAGCACAGGGAAGGACGAGGCCCCACATGCGGCAGAGCCATCAGCGCCGGGGGCAGGAAAGAGGAAGCTGATGAAGGAGAACCTCAAGTTGAAAGAGAGGCTGCGCGAGGCGGAGACCAAGAAGACGAAGGCAGCGCCAGCCGATGCAGGGCCGAGCAAGGCAGTGGCACCAAAGAAAATGCCCATCAAGATGCCGAAAGAGCTTTGGGGGTTGTCCCCAATGAAGCAAGGAGAGCGCATCTGCTATGGCTACCAGCTGGGCAACTGCAACAGCGGCAAAGACGGAAAGTGCTCGAAGGGATTGCACACCTGCATTAAGTGTTGGAAGCAAGGCCATGGCGCCATGCAGTGCACCCAGTGACCTGCAAAAGCAGGTGAGAGGCCGGCAGTGGCGTGCGACGCGCCGGCGCGAGCACAGGAATCAGAGCCCATCAGGAGAGCTGAAGAGGGCTCCGCCCCATGTACAGAAACTTTTCAAGAACCCGGGAGCAATCCCGGCAGGCTGAGTGAAAACGCAACGGGCGTTGTGCCCCGCACGTTTGAGTTGTTTGCCGGGTCGTGCAAGTTAAGTAAGTGTTTGAAAGCTCATGGTTTTGCAGCCGTAGGCGTAGACCATAAGAAATGCAAGAATAGAGTTGGACCGTGTATAGTTTTAGACTTGTCACGTAGCACTAGTGCAGACTTTATTGAGGCTAAGGTGAATGAAGGAGATGTTTTCTTCATACCTATGGCACCGCCGTGTGGTACGGCGTCACGTGCGAGAGACAAACCAATACCCGCCTGGCTCCGACGGCAAGGAGTGCCATCACCACCACCCCTGAGGAGCGCGCAGTACCCCAGTGGGCTTCCTGACCTACACGGAACGGACCTGACCAGGGTGGAGTTGGCAAACGCATGCTATGCCACAGCCGCGCGAGTCTTCAAGTATGGTCACTCGAAGGGAGTTTACGTGTTCATCGAGAACCCCACCAATAGTTACATGTGGATGGTCCCATGCATTGCGGAGTTGTTCCAGCTTGCAGGTGTGTACTTTACCACATTCCAAGTGTGTATGCACGGAGGGGAGAGAGACAAGAAGACCTCACTCCTCCACAATTGCGAGCAACTGTGTCAGTTGGGCGTGATGTGCGACAAACATCACACGCGCAAAGGGTGGTCAGTCAGCAAGACACTTAACGGAAAGTGGCAGTACGACACAGCTAGTGAAGCAGAATACCCGTTGTTGTTATGCCAACGCATTGCAGCCATCATCAGTAGGAGGGCATGTGAACGACAACTACCGGTCCACCCTGAGCCTCGGTCCACCCCGCTTGCCCACCAGGCATCCACCACCTGGAGGGTGGCAGCCGGCAAGCAGCCTAAGGGGCGACGTGCCCAGCCAATGTTGCCGGAGGATGGACAAGTGGTGGACATCATCGTGGACAAACCCCGTGATGTAGCCAAAGTTTTGGCCTGGAGTGGCCGATCCAAAACCACAGTCGCCCTCGCCGACCTAGTTTTCCCAGAAGGCACCAGAATTGTTCGCCATTTACCGTCCAATGAGGGGGAAGACCACGGGGACGGGGCAAGCAGGTCAGTAATTTTCGGCATTCCCATGACACCTATGGAGGCAGTCCGGAGAGCCCAGCAGTTGCAACACCCGTTTGACACAGCATTTCAGACGCCAGACCACGTCGTCGACAGCATGTTTCAAGTGTTGACCAAAGGCACCCAAGAAATACATGAAGAGAGAGTTCGTAGGTTGAGGTGGTTGAAGCAGAGAGTGCAAGAACTTGAAACACAAGAGCAAGAGCTACACGCCAACATGGAGACTAAAGTTGCTGAAGTTTTGGCACCCAAGAAACTGCTTGTGCTAGCCGAGCTCATCCAGACAGTCGGTTATGGGGATACCCACCTGGTAGAGGACATGTGTCACGGCATGAGGATCACAGGTGAAGGCAGAGTCACAGGCTGTTTTGCACCTGAATGCAAGCCACCAATGCTCGACAGGGAAGACCTGTGGCGAGCAGCAAAGTCGGCCCAGCAGGAGGTGTCCTCCAGAGTCCCGAGACATATGCAGGGCAGACAGGCGAGTGTTGCTGGGGGCCATGTCAGTGTTGCGCATGAGGTGTGGGAGGCGACCCTGAAGGAGGCGGAGAGGGGATGGTTGTCAGGACCCTTCACTGCAGGCCAAGTGACCGAAGAAGTTGGGCCATTGTGGACGCCGAGTAGAAGGTTCGGCATAGTTCAGGGAGCAAAGGTGAGGAACATAGACGACCTCAGCGAATTCGCGGTCAATCAGTGCTATGGCCCAGGTGAGAAGTTGGACCTTGGTGGGGTCGACGAGGTAGTCTCGTTGGCGGCTGCATGGATGAGGACCTTTGGGGGTGCGAGTGACCAAGTCAGGGCCGAGTTGTCCACGGGACTGGTGCTGGAGGGGCGGAAAGGGGAGGAGTTCAGAGGCAAGGAGTTGCAACTGAGTGGTAGGTGCCTTGACCTCAAGGCTGCATACAAGCAACTGCCCCTGTCCCCGACCGACCGGAATTGTGCGGTCATCGCAGTCCTAGAGCCCCAGAGCAATGAAGTGAAGTACTTTATTTCCTATGTTCTCCCGTTTGGAGCGACGGGGTCCGTGATGGCTTTCAATCGGGCGGCCAGGGCACTGAGAGAGGTGCTACAGAGGTTCTTTTTGATCCCAGTGATCAACTACTTCGACGACTTCCCGCATGTTGACCTAGGGCAGATGGTAGTGAAGACTCAGGTGGTCATGGAAGAGGCCATGCGCACTTTGGGCTGGGGCATTGCAGAGGAAGCCAAGAAGAGGATCCCACCGGCTAGGAAGTTTGTAGTCTTGGGTGTGGTGGTAGACTTGAGTCAGTCCAATGACGGAGTGGTGCTAGTACGTAACAAAGAGGATAGAGTGCAAGAACTGGAAGCCACAATAGAAGAGATGGAAGCAGTCCAGTCCTTCCCGGCCGCCACGGCAGCTAAGGTGTATGGCAGGTTGAACTTTGCTGAGGCACAGTGCAGTGGGAGATGGTTGGCACCCCTCCTGGGCCCCGTGAAGCAGAGGGCACTGATGAGTAGAAGTGTTAAAGGGGTGACAAGTGAGATTCGCAAAGCACTCAGGTTGTCGGCCGATCTGTTGAGGACTGCTCCCCCGAGACGACTGGAGGCGGTGAACAATGAGATGCCGTGCCTGATCTTCACGGATGGTACGTATGAAGGGGGCACTGCCTCTTGCGGGGCAGTGGTCCTGTCTCCGCGAACAGAATTACCACTGGCCTTCGGGCTCAACATTCCCCCAAAGATCGTTGATGAATGGCAAGGGTTTGGTCACGAGCATGTGATTGCTCAAGCCGAAATGTTGCCCATAGTGATTATCAAGAGGCATTTCCCTCAACTCCTCAGAGGTGCGAGAGTGTTGTACTTCATTGACAACGAGGGTGTCAAGGAGGCATTAGTGGCTGGTGTAACCAAGTCTGATGAGGCTTGTAGAAAGATGTTGATCGAGGCAATGCTGCAGGACGCTAGCAACAACAGCCTAAACTGGTACACCAGGGTGCCATCCCCAAGTAACATCGCCGATGCACCCTCGAGGCTTCGATGGGAACTGCTAGATTCAATGCTCGACTATGTCAAGGTGGAGGTTGACCTGGACTACGAGAGATGGGGGCAAATTCGGGTAGTCTGACAT
>CAXAMN010019890.1:1080525-1100484 GCA_963970005.1 Durusdinium trenchii
AGAAAAATAAGAGCTTCTGAGCGGATGAGACTTTCGTATGGTCGAAAAGAATATATATGTAGAATATCTATAGAATATATATTATATATATATGAATATATATATATATGAATATATATATATATGAATATATTATAGAATATGTTATATTGGCACTGACGTGTGGGAGAAGGTGACATCTCGACAGCCAGGCTTTGCGAGTGCCTTCGGTCAATGAACCAGCCTGCAAACTCAGAGGTCCTGTCAGCTATATAATGAGCTCCTAGTGAAGTGAAGCAAATTCTCATGAGTCATGAGTATTGCACAAGATCCAGAGAATGTATAGTTTGTGTTCAAAGTCCTCGTGCTACTATGCCGTTGCCATGCCTCATTGCCCCCCCGATCACTAGGGGATGTTGCTCCTGCAGCTTGCAAATCGCAAGAGCTATAGATGCCACGTTGAACAGATATCCGTGCCATGTTCTGCAGGCATTTCACCTCAGTGTCAGTATGCAAGGCCCCCAATCAATATGTATTGTCATAGGACTCAGATACACGGGCACAGCGGAAGAGCTCGATGAATCTGTGGCTGAAGCTGACGAAGTTGCACAAGCCGCTCGTGAGTCTGGGCTCTTCACGCAGGTTTATGAGGTCATAGAAAGGCATGCCATTGAGTTCACTGAAGATCAGGTTAAGAATATGCTGGGGCAGATACAGGAGAAAGTCAACTTGGCTGTCAATGACTTGAAGAACAATTCAACTCTTGTGCTTTTCTATGCTGGTCATGGAGGCTTCAAAGACGGTCCGACCCTGATAGGGAGCGCTGCAAATTGGATCTCTCTAGAACCGCTGCTTCTCTCTGAACTTGCAAAGAGACGAGAAGAAAATAAGCAGTTACAGTTACATTGCATCCATTTGGGCCTTGTTCTTTCATGCTGCCGTGCAGATGTCAAAGAATTCCATGCCTTAAATGTCGCAGACAATGGCCTTCAGAAGCCCAAGGAGGGGGATACACTCAGCAAACTTTTTGCCTGTGGGACAAGTGGCTATGCTGTAGATTCAGTGCTGCTTGGATTTTCCTTTGCATACTACCTCCGGAAGCGACCAAACGATTTGGATACACTTCTGAAGCGCACATGCCAAGATGTCCAGCATTTGTCAATTGGTTATATCAGCCCAAGGTTTGTGCCCCATGGGAGTCCCGGCACATTTGAGCAGAACTTGACTCCTTGAGGTTCAAGCCGTGTCGACAAATAACCACACCATGATTGCCACATTGTTGTTGAAGGTTTTGATAGCATCCCAGAAAGGAGAGTGTGTTGACTGTGAGGGTGGATGGGCAAAGGCAGAAACTGCAAGGTTTGGGTGATCATTTGAGAGACGTAGTACTTGGAGGGGGCTCAATTTTGCCAAAAAGGATTTGGAGTCTTTATGAGGAAAGCGAAACCGGAGAAAGTTAGGTACAGTAGGAATCCAAACGCCTGAATGTCATTTATGAGCGGACTTTTTCGCAGGGTTCCAAATTTTGCGACCGAGAGTAGGATTTATGGTGCGGTATCGTTCTGACGGTTTGTCAACTATAGACTAGATGGATCATGCATTTGACTTTATGTTCTCGAGATTTGAATCTTTGGAGAAGCTTTGTATTCCTGTGGAGGATAGAACCAAACTTCTGAGATCTGGATTGATCTGGATTCAGATCTAAAGATCAAGCAGATGTTTCGTCAGTGGTAGAGAGGTGAATGCAGAAGGCAAGGGACCCTGTGCACAGTAAGGGTATGTAGCGTTTGGCCGAAGGATCTGATAGGGATTGCTTGCATGTGTATGTCGCAAAGCCTGATGTGTTGTGAATTCTGAAGTGGTTCCAATGAAACCAACTCGCTTGGTTGCCAACCTTCAACAAGCAGCAAGCATCATATGGCGGAAATGCTAGATAGCTTGAAGGACTTCCTAGGGAGAATGCCCCGACAAGGCTTGTTCAGCTTCTACGAGAGCTGTACGAATCGTAGCAAAGCCTACTTATGCAGCTTATGCATTAGTATTGGGTATCCGGGATCCGTACTCTATCCAGACACTTAGTAGCTTAGTAATAGTACCTTTTTTCATGCGCCAAAAGAGCCGCTGGTTTATTTTGGCAGACTCTGCAACTGTCCAAAACAGTCTAAAACTGTTTGGGCAGAATGTCAGACAAGTTGTGTTGAGAGCCGAGAGCACCCGTTTGCGGCAAGGAATGATGGAACTATTGACCTGCATTATGACAGAACTGATGGGGTCACACCAATCATGACCGACGTTGAGCTAATGCATTTGAAGGATGCCCGTTTGCTTGCCAAGCACATCTTTGAATTGGTGCAGAAAGAGATACGCAGCGAGAATGGCTATGACCAGATGAGGCAAGTGCTCTCAGACATCGCTGAACTTGTGCGAAGTCAGGAAAGGCGAGTGTCCAATTTGCAAGTACAGCTCAGAGCCCTTTGCTGCAAAGATATGCAGTCTTTGCAAGAAGCGCTGGAGAAAAGTCTTTCCAATTCTATCCTTTCCATTGATGAAAACGATGCCAGCATATTCATGCTTGTACCCAGGAAGACATTCGAGGCCTTCTATGCAGCACTCACTGACAATCTACAAAACCTTGCAGAGGACACGTATGGCATGTATGGTGACAGAGAAAAGGCTGATGCGGAACTTGACACTGCTCTTGATTGCCGGGCACCTCTCGTCAAAGAAGTTCTTTTGAAAATCGGATCCCTATATAAAGAACATCGCTTCACACCTCAGAGCGAGGAACCACGGGATGTTCAGCCACATCACACATTCATTGAATCACGGGGGGCTTCTCCCAGCAGCTTGAGCAGACAAGAGCGGCGACAAGTCATTGACAATGTGTGTGACCTGCTTAAGCGCTTAGGCATAGATTGCGAAACAGTCTATTTGCTTGAAGGCAGTTTGTGGATTGTCCTGAGAACAGCCCAGAAACTAGAGATGGATAAGGAACTCAGTCTTGAGAGGGAGCTTTCTGTGTACATCCGTGGGTGTGTTGAAAGCAAGAAGCTGGGTTGGATCTTTGCACAAGATCCTGAAGTGAAGAGAACAGCACTGGTTCCTCCTGTTGTCCTGAACCTGGTCCGTTTTGCAAGCGACATTTGCGCAAAGTTGAAGCGCGAAGGTTGCAATGACGACTTTTCATGTACGTGGCTGGACGTGTTGGGGTTGAAAGATATCCTGTCGCCAACAGTGGTTGGACAGCAGTTGTGGCTGCTGGTCAACGGGCAGGAACTGGATGATGACCATTTGCTGCGTACCACTACTGGTTTGCAGATAGTCAGTGCACCAAAATGGGAGAGTTTGGCGTGGCACCCGAAACTTGTTGAACCGTTGGCCAAGCTGCCACAAAGACTGCCATTGTTAGCCCGAACGAAAGGGTTTCAACACTTGTGTTTGGCTATTCATGGTCTTTGCTGCACACAAACGGTATCTATGCTCTCGAACCTTTCCCTTCAAGTCGTTCGTGATCTTCTTGAGAGGGACGCAGCATTAGAATGCGTAGATCCCTTCAAATTGCTGAAAGAGGTGCTTGGGCGAACCATAGTATCATATGTCATCATACATCCTTATACTGTATATCCTTTAGTCTTTTTGTTTTGCTTTGTTGGGCTAATGTAGCAAACTGCAGCGCCAAAGTGTTATATACTTGGAATGGCTCCTTGCTCTTTTGGTTAAGGTGTTCCGCCAACTACTTCTCGAATGGCATCATCAGCATTCACGTTCGATCCAGAGTCGGGAGCGACCAACGCTGGCAGCTTCTTCTGCTGAAGCATCGCCGCCAGCTGCACTACAGACCGCAAGAAATGTGATACTCGATTTGCATAAACAACTGGTGTCTCTCCCAAAGACACAGAAGAGGCTTCTGAAGTTGGCTGCAGTTCCGTTGAATGCTCCACCTGCCTTGATTGACGAGTTCAGCAGGGTATTGAAAGCTCTTGGTCAGCCGGTGACGACACGTGGCGGGCCATCTACGAATGATGAAGTGGATGGTGAAGTGGTAGCCACTTTGGACGCTTTGCTCGCGAACATTGAGAGCATGGGTTGCGAGAATGCTTTGGATCACTTTATTGACGAATGGAAATAGACCCTGCATAAAGATCTCTAAAGAATCACAGAAACAAGAGCGAGAACTTATGTGTAGTGGAATTTGAAAAAGCCGATTTGCTCGGGATTCGTGCTGAGTGGAAGCTGCTGCTAAAACAAGAGGGTCATTTCATCGGGACACTACAACGCTTAGAGGGCCCATTTGGAAGGATGGCTGTTGAGTGCAACAAGCCCCGCCTTGAAAAGCAAGAGGACACTCCATCCTACGTACATTGCTGAGCACCTGTAGTGTGTAGATCCTGCATTCTTCCCGACGAGCAAGTGCTTTACCGAGACAAAGAAGCCATACCATGTTATCTAACATTCGCTATTGTCACATATGGTTCCATCAAGGATTTTTTTTGCACGACACAGAAACATGCATCTCACACAGGTACCAAAGCTTTTGCTTGGCAAAAGCCGCCCTGCCAAAAGGGTGTGGCCAAAGAGAGCAGCAAAGAGTAAATTGAAAGAGCGGCGTGGGTCACAGAATGGTCCGAGGTACAAATCAACCTGCACTCCTTGCGTTCTTTGAGTGGCAACAACTTGGCGGCCATGGCAGAGGATGCCTGAAATTTGTTTGAGTTTGTTCTTTTGAGCAGTTCATCCATCAACAAGGCTTGTTTTGTGCCACTGCTACTTTTTCATGTCCGGTATGAACTTCCATTGGACTAAAAGACCATCGACCGTCGAGTTTCAGCCCAGGATAAATAAGTCGTGGGCTGACTGGCTGAATATTATCAACCGGTAATGTGTTGTTTAGTTATGGTTTGTTTCAAGGATGCTTCTAGGCTGAAAGGTGAGACTGAGAAAACTGATCCTAATCTGGTGAATTCGTTAGTTTTTCGGGCAGGTGATGAATTATGATGACCCAACAATTGATAGAAGTTAGCTGCCTCGGGTCTCCTTCCTTTGCTTTCGCTTGCCTTGAACTTGAACATCCACCTCTTTGGTGCCACAAGAGCGCAGGACACTGATCGGACGGATTGGGTTCCACCGTGGCGTGGCAGCAGATGAAGACCATGAGATCATTCATTTCTTGGTTGTATGTACAGCATCAAGATGCAAATTCATTTGATTGAACGGTTGGTCTCCACAATCAGCCTCTCCTGACATCCTAACTTCATGGCCGTTGAGGCTGATGCACAGCAGGCCGAGCTGCACAAAACTGCTGTTTGGATTGCACGTGTGCGCAGACCCTGACATACCCGCTATGGGAGCCATTGAATGTTCTGATTTGGGGTTTTTGTAAGTGAGGCTCATTGTATCTCACTGTAAGAATTTGTATGCAACTTTTGGGAAACTTGGTGCGGTGGAGTTTGCTGTAGACTGTAGACGCTGCGAGCTGCAAGGTGTGCTGGTGCGAGGTGCTTGTTGATAGACAAGTCTGGTTTTCTGGACGTTGATCCGTGAAAGATCGCAAAAGCCTCCCTTCAGCCCGAGCAGAAAGTACAGAGCAAGACCACATGTCCAACATCCCTCAGTAGATCCACCCTGTGGATGAAACTTTCACTGCCTTCAAGTTAAGAAAGTAGTGACAAGATATTACAGTACATAGGCGATGTTGAATCTTGTGGGACCGCTGAGAATGCACGATTCTGGTTGTGTCTCTGTAAGTTGAAATGCCACAAGTTTTTGTTGTGAGGCACAACTCCCTGGAGTTCCGGGAGAGCACGCTGGTTCCCGCCTTGGATGGTAGAACTTGTGGCTTTTCAACATTGATGGAGCAGATGATCAATTCTGTGGAATGGATTCTAGCAGATGAACGTAAAATATGATGGATATTGCAGACGTTCCTTTTTGTTTCTCTCGGAAATTCAACAACGCCAAGTCAATGGCCACTCCGATGATGATACCCCCAGCTTTGGCCTCAGCAAGTCTTGGATGTTTGGAAAGGTCAACGGACAGAAAGAGGCTCGATCTTCAAGGTCAAACCCAGACGGCATATGGTGCATTTTTGCCTTTATGCTGAAAGCAGTGGCACATTGGCCTTGCAAGCGTTTGCCAAGGTTGCGTCTGGCCATAATCCAATCTTGGGGGAGACAACTGAGGCGGTCTCTATTGAGGGTATCAGCATTCAGCATGTTTACAGTGTTTTCAGACCGCAGTCAAATGTAACTTAACCCGACATCCCAGATAATTGTGTATCAGTCGGTACAAGGATGCCTGGGAACATGTTTGCTTCAGGAGGCAACCATGCCTACGATGCCTACAACCACGGTGGAGCAATTCTGGCAATCAAGGTCAGTGTTTTTGGACGGTAGGACAGCTTTCGGCAAAGAACGGCAGAGACAGATATGGACAGATTTGATATGCACCTTATCCATACATTTGCCATTCCTCCAATCGTTCAAGAGAGAAGTACGCGAGTTGTGAAGTGTACACACTGTGAGCTCCTAGCGCGTGAACCTTTTGTTAACGAGCATCCGTACAGTTGCACAAAAACGATGATAAGCATGTGTGCGAGCACTACAGTAATTAGTTCAACTGGTTCAAGTGTTGACGGGCACTGAGGATACAATCACTCATCCATGTGTGCTAAGGTCTAGTCCAGAGTACAAATTGAACATGAGCAGCAAGCACAGTGAACATCAGTTGAGCAAAAAGTTGGGAACATGCATACCCAATCCTGGGAGATAGGACGGCAGCGAATTTGTGGCGAATTGGAAAAGCATTTTTGAGCGGGCCACCTGTGTAGTGAGAATAAGCAGCTTGAAACAAACATCCTCCTTCCGGCTCATAGTTGAGTGTGTCTTGCAGTGTCCACAAGCAAACCTGGCATGGCAGGGATGAGTCTCACTTCCGTGCAGTCCCCAGTCTTTCTGAGGTATGATTCCATAGCAACCAAAAACTTGATTCAATAAAACACTTTTGGCCCACGTGGCAGTGTATTCTGTTGCACACTCACAGATCCTGTCAACTATGTCAACAAAATTTCAGCATGCTCCAACTGTATCAGTTCCGTCCGCCTGAGGTGACTGCACCAGCAAGTTGGATCCCAACCAGGTGTCGGATGTCGACGGTTTCTGTCACGAGAAGGTACACAAAAGGGCTTTGGTGCGCTGGAGTGCTAGATAGGGACAAGTGCCTACTTGCCTAATTACTGTACTCTATTTCCATCGCTCCAGTGAATCCAGATGAAAGGCTGTGGCTGCCAAATTCCAGAATGGAGCCTGCACCGTAAGTTGTCTACTTCGCTTCAAGGAATGGGTGGGTTTCTTCATTAGCTCCTCACAACACAAGTACTGCAAAACGGCAAAACTACATTATAGCATATTATAGCCAATTCTCCGAGACTGTCAAAAGACATCTTGAAGCTATTGAAACAAGAATGTCCAAAGATCCACTTCACCGACGATTTGGACAGTGAATGTTTCCTGCTTCGCAGTGGGTGGACCATACTTACCTCGGCACAGCACTGAGATAGTTGCCAATGGTAGACGGTGTGATTGGTTTCAAATGGTAGACAACTGGTAGACGGTGTGATTGGTCCCTGAAGCAAGATCCTTCAATGAGAGAGTTTGAAGATCAAGCGGGAATAGTGACTGGTGAAGCATGAAGCTCAAGGTTGTGCAATTCGAGAACTATATAGGCTGTGAAAGTGGAGACGAAACCTGCGATCCAAAACAACTGAGGTGACAATATCAAAGGCTACTCTTCGTGGCCCAAAGGCTGGCCTGACTTGGGATGTCGGGAAGGCAACGCAAGCGTCGGTCAGGGGATAGCTCACGAGCACATTGTTTCTGAGCATACCCTACTTTTGCTTCATTAGATAAGGACCAAGGAACCACGGAAGTGACCATCCTCAGATTGGTGCAGCCGCTCGTCTGTTTTCTTTTGGCATTGCTCTAACCATTCGAGTCCACTAAGTTCAGCCACAACAGAGACCCAGAAAAAGTAAGAAAGAGTATGACAAGGATGAATTTCAAGATGGGTCAGAAATTACAGCATCAAGATGTGTCAGTGGAATTCGATATATCTATATTATATTGATATTACAATATATATATATATATGTATATTAATATGAATACAGGGATAATCGAAGAAACGCGTGATGTGAACAATTGTTTGGGAGGTTTGTGGTGGGTGGGTGGTGACGCCCTTGTCACAGGCTTTGAGCATATGGATACTCTTTACCCTGTTTGAGCCTCAGATGTGGAAATCCACATTGCTGGTTCAGGTGAGAGTTTCACCAGGGGGCTGGTGCAACCCGACAATGGCTGAAATGCAGAACTTTGGGGAAGCACGGAACGAATACAAAATCAAGAATCAGTCAGCAAAGAGCCAAATGAACTTGAACTATTCGTATCTATTTGTCTCTTCTTGTCGAAAGCTCAGAACACAATAGACGAGCAGTCAGTGCTACCAGGCGACGGACCTTTGCACCGTAGGCTCGCAGTAAGCGCGTGGGCCCAAGAATATAGACCTACCTGCTTCACTTTCCATTCAGATAGGTTTGAGACCGTTGCGTCTTGGGGGTGGATGACTGAACAAAGCTTGGATCCTGCTCATGCGTGAATGCTTGCGTTTGAGGCAGTTCAATTTCGCGCATCTGCAGCGGGAGGATGTTGGCAACTGTAGCCTAAGGTACAGCAGTCTGTCATTCGCAGGTGGCAAATAGGCAGAGTCTCCCGCAGTTTTACCGCCTCTTGACGGATCACCACATATTTACATTTGCATATTTGGTTTCAGGATGTAATTATGTCAGTGAGAGACATGATCCACATCGACATGGGTGGGTGAGTCCACATATGTACTTCAACATCACATTGGTCAGTGTCAAGAGATGGGAGGCCAAGCTGTTATGCCATATCCGTTCGTATCCTTTTCTCAAGCCCAACAAGGCCCAGGAGATCTCTTGCGGCACTTTGAACACATTCGAACAACAGCCCGTATATAATGGCTCCTCCCTTGAGGTATACCGTCACCTCTCAAAATAACTTTCTAGAAATACTTCTTTTTTGAAAATATTTGAGAAAGGTGGGTGGGTAGTGGGGACCCTGGTAGTTGCTTAAGACTGGGGTATACGTATCCAAAAAATAATGTTGCTTCCAAAGGTGTATGCTGCCAAAAACAAGTTTTTCAGGCCACCCGCGAGGATACCTCAAAATAATTTCCACAAGTTGAGGAGAGTGGAAGAATGTTGAAGAGAAAGGTGATCGCAAGAGAGGTGTGTGTTTTTCTGCTGCCTTTTTAAAGATGGGGTTGAACGTCAATGTCAAAGCAAAGTTTAGAGGCTCATTTGACATTTTGATAGAACATGCAAGCTGATCAGGAACACATAAGAAAACAAACACTGTTAAGCAAGTGCCATTAAAAACATCTCCCAAGTAATACTATTGCTGAGTGAAGCCACAGGAAATCCTGCCGAGTATTTATTTAGACGGTGGAGGTAGCCCTTAGATACCCCCGCATAATATGGTTGGGTGGTGAGAGCTGTGAGGGGGGTGGCCCAGGAATTACCCCACCCCTCAAATAAATTAGTCGGAAGTCTTCCGTGTAGGAGATAACCAATGGAATTATATAGCGAGGGGGTAGCCCAGGGGGCACCCCACCCCTCACTGTTCTTTCTATTCTTGCTCTTGCTTCTGTGTTTTTTAAGCATAGCTTGTGAACGCTTTTGACTTCCAACTTCAATGCGCGATCAACTAGGGGACCGGTCCCCTCTCGAAAGCTCTCACAAGCCAGGGGGGGTCCCCCTCTTAGCAAGCAAACTATCAGCGCTGGCTGTAACAATTTCAGAGGGGTGTGGACCCGTGGAAATAATTAGGGGGTGGGGGGTTGGGACACCTGGAAAATACTTAATTGTTTATTATTTTAGGTGGGGGACCACTTCTCCCTACCCAGAAGGTAGGGGCATCGTATATAGATATTTGGAACCGACGAGAGCCTCTTAGGCCTCCATATGCTCCCAAACCAGGCTTCGTAAGGAACAAGCTGGAAGGTATCCTGCATAGTGCATTGAAGGGCCAGCAGCGTGTCTGTTCAGGCATCGACGGATCTCCAACAGATCTGAACCCATGGATCTTGGACACGGATCAAAACCATAGAGCTCCATGACGGATCTCACATCCAACGGAGATCTCCACCTTGGCATCTTTAGCCAAGGAGAGGCAAGATGGCAAGACGGCGAAATGACGCCCTCAGAAAAAATGCGGTCACGTCCAGGGGCTTCTTTGGCACGGATGGTTTTGTTTTGTGGCAGCAGATAATTATTATCGTTGAGAAGGGGACCCTTGTCAACCGTTGGATTCCAGTCTATTTCATGCCAATGGGCACAGCCAGTTTGTCGAAGAGCTGAAACCCCAGAGTGTTCTGGCGGGCCGAAACCTGAAACCATCAGAAACCACAGCAGACAGAGCTAGGGAAATTTGTTGGTTTGTTCTGTTCTTTGATTCTTCGCACCACAGTGCGAAAGCCTATTCTGAAGCCTCATGTGACTCATGTGCTTCAACTCGCCTGTTCTGGAAGCTTCAACCTGGGTGCAAAAGACAAGCTGGACGGTGACTGCCAAAAAAAAAACACAAAAAACTGTGAAAGAAAAGGGAACATGGCTGCTTGGAAAAGTTTTCCAGGACTGCTCACCTCATCCCAGTTGCTACAAAGTTTGGATTCGTTCCCTCTGATACAATGAACAGACCATAGTTCTTTTATTTCAGATTGTTTGGTGTCAGGGAGAGTGGCAGTCCATTTCCTGGTTCGCTGTGTTCGCATGGGCCATTGGAGGAAACTCTAATGCAAGGTCCACCATCAAGCCAATAAGCAAGATAGCAAGATAAGCCTCAAATGATTTGCTTATTCGAGCTCGATTGGCTGGACATTCTGTGAAGGGCAGCCATTTTGTAGCCTTGCCCTTTGATATCTTTCGATATCGGTGGCCTGGGTCACTTGCACGTCTAAGCTCGACTAATCTCCTTTTCAGGATGTGCACTCTCAATGGGGCATACCATTTCATGGATCAGGGACCTTTTTAGTCATGCCCCTTGCACAGTTCGCAGTTCTCCGCAAAAGGTTTCTCGAGCACAGATGTCCAGTGAGCCAGCGTGTGTCAAAGATTTCTAACGAAAGGTGCCGGTCTGAGCCAATAAACATGTTCTCTCAATGATTTTTTTGATAGGGCTAGTGTCATCAGCTTGCAATGCATCATGTGTTGTTATTTGCCTTGGATACTTTATACTTTGCACTTGAACCTAACTTGATCTTGGTCTGATTCAAGGGATTGAATCTTTTGCATAGAATGGGCTTCCTAGGCAAATGTTGAGTGTCAAGGAAGGCACGGTACTTTGACATTGGAGCGAGACGCTTTTGATTTGGTGGGGAGAACTTGCTCAAGCCTGCTCCTGAAATTTTGCAAGAATTGGTTCCATTTTTTCTTGCCTTTGTCAAGTTAACTTGGCAAGATGCACGGAAAGCTTCCGCTCAAAAACAGGGCTTACATGTTGCGTGTGGGTGGTATGCATGTTTTTTCAAAGCACAATTGTTGGGTGTGTGACACTCTGAGCATATTTTTATTTCTGTAGGGACTGCCCTGAGCGCTTGACTAAAATGAGTTGGTCGGGAAGAGTACAGCTCCAGTGCAGACGAGGCAGCAGGGGAGGCTGCTGGAAACTGTCGAAGGTTCCAAAAGACAGACAGCTCGTCCAGTGCAAAGGCTCATTTTGTGTGACTGGACACAAGAAGAGCGGGCGGGCATGAGAGATCTGCTTTGCAGATCAAACTCTCCAAATCTGTTGAATTCTCCGTGCTGCAACCTAATTTTGGTTTGTAGCATTGGCATCTGTGGCGGAGAAGTGCTGCTTGCAAAGCCACCGCAGTTTCGGTGACGCAAGCGCGATTCTGGTTGAGTTAGTGTTCGATCAGGAGCAGTTTTGTTACTTCGTGATTTTGATCCGCCGAAAAGATCGCCCTCACTAACGGATGCAGTGGATGCTCCCGTAGTGATGACATGACATGCAACGCTGCGGTTTGTTTTTGTGAAAAGAGAGGAACGTACTGAGTGTCCAAACATGTGTGTGTGTGTGTCTTTGGGCATTGACATATGAAGACAAAGCATAGATGTTGTCCAGTTTGATAGACAGGTGTCCAAGCTGTGTATTACACATACTATGTGTTAATATATATATATATATGTGTGTTGATATGATACTCTAGACGTGTTCTGGTTTCTATTGAATGAGCCTAAGTCTTGTAATGTGTTCCTGCTAGTTTTCCATTAAATTGTCCATTCCAAGCGAAGCAACAAATAGAATGCAACAGAAACGTTACTTCACAATCCTTGGTGGCACGTTGTGCCAAAGTGTTTGGTCGTTTACCTTGATGCTTCAGTTTGCAGAGTGCAAAGCATGTCAGCCAATTACTTTTCCAAATTTCAATCTCTACTGGCCAAGAAAGAGCCAGTTATTTGATAGGAAAGATGCCGTGTGCTGGAGTCGGTCTCCTCCAACAGAGAGCTCAGCATATTCCTGCATCGTGCATATGTTCAGCAGCAACCTACTTATGTTGAGATCTAGAATGCATTTGGAAACCATAGTTTGGTCAATACTACCAGTGGCTTGGAGCCTCAAGGGAACCAGCTGATGCTTTTCCAGAGAACTGTCGTTTTGGCAGACATCCAAGAAAGCCATGACCCGTAGTGTCAAGGAACATGAATGCGAAACAAGTTGTTTGGCGGGTTTGGACGTTATCGTGCCAATCTAGTTGGTGTTTGAGTTGTGCTGAAGACTCACCCGGGAGACTGGCACCGGCGCACCTTCTGAGTCCACATGCTCGTGCATTTTGAAGACTCAGGTGCGAGGTTCGCGACATCCGAAGACAAAAGGACCCTGCTCCACACGAGATCTGTGATCACATATATGATGAGACGTCCCCGGTAATTAAGACGACCGCGTTCGGAATCGTTTTTATACACAGAGTTTGGCTCGAACGCACATGCCCTGTCGGGACTGCGGGCTCCTTTGCGGGGAGCACGAGCCATTGTGCACGTTCTGCCGGACTCGCAACCGCTTCTGGTTCGTGCTCGACGATTTGCCGGTTCAGCTACGTTCCTGGGCCGTGAACAGCCTTCGAATCTGGACAAGTATCCTTCAGGAAGAGGGCGACAAGCACCAAGAGCACGTTCGCTTGCAGGAAGAGGCCGGCAAGACCACTGCACCCAAGGCGAAGAGCCCGGCTTCAACAGTTTCTCCTGGTCCGGGGAGAGCAGAGTCGGCTGAGGGAGAGGAACGCCCCGACAAGACTTGGGTCAAGCCGAAACGCGAAGAAGAGGAAGCAAGGAGCCCCGTCAAGAAGGAGCTCAGTCCGAAGGAGGCCGAGGGAGAAGGCAAAGAGACCAGCTCGTCGAAGGCACATCATCGAGAACCTGATCAACGGTCGAGGAAAAGGAGCAGGACCCGAAGCAGGGGTCACAGAGACCGGAAGAGGGCAAGCAAGACCCGTTCGAGGAGTCGGAGAAGGCGAAGGAGGAGTTCGAGAGGTGAGGCAGCGGGTGAGGCCACCCTACGTGAGCGGGAGCCAGCACCAGCAGAGAGGAAAGCCAAACCTTCAGTTCGACCACCACGTACGCCATCGATATCACCTCCGGGGAGGCACAATCCTCCTTCCAGGACCCCGCCTATCATCAGGCCAGCGGTCAAGAAGTGGGACGGAAGGCCACCTCCGTGGAAGTTGCAGCCAAAGTACTTTGGTGAAAACAAGGGCGCAAAGAAGAGAGAGAGGCACTGGTATCGGGCTCAGGGAGACGAGAGCTGAGGACCAGCATAGGCGATGCCACCCAGGCGTCGGCCGGCAGGTGCATTGGAAGAAGCGCCTCCTAGGCGGGGAGGGGCAGTGAGGAGGAGGCCAGCCGCAAGGGAGGCTGGTGAAGCAGAGGCTGAAGGAGAGTTGAGGGGTGAGGTACTACGCCTTGCCTCTACAGGAGTGAAGTTTGAGAGAGGAGAGAAGACGAAATGCGAGGAGGTTCCTTTGGAAGTATTTCGGCGGGGCTTGCCGATATGCCTCGAGGGCCTCTATTGGGGCGCCCAAGCGATGGTGGCAGGTCTGGTCGAGAGCCTTTACATCAGGACACCCAAGGATGTGGAGTTGCACGTGAAAGTTCAAGGCACTACAGAGGAGAACTTGCTCAGATGGGCCACCGGCCACCCCGGCCTGAAGCTCAGGGTTCATCTCTGCGGGGATTCATGCCCCGAGAAGCTCGAAGCGGAGGACCTCATCCATGGGATGACCGTTTCAAAGAGGACAGGCGAGGACGATCCATGGATGGCAAACTTGATCGAGGAGGTCGCAAGGCCGGAGGGCTCAGGAGCAGCCCCCCTCCTGGTCGGGGAGAGGGAAGAAGGAAGGGGCAAAGGGAGCAGTGCAAAGGCAGCTGCAGAAGAGGAGAAGTCCGAGGCGAAGAAGAAGAAAAAGAAGAAAAGGAGGAGCGAAGAGCGAGGCAGGAGTCCCGAGAAGAGCAAGGAGAAGATCGACCTGAAGTCAGGAGCTCGCAAGGAGTTGAAGGAGGTGTTTGGAGGGACGGGCCTGGACCCCGACCCCCGGTTCAGGCGTCGCTATGCCGTGAAGGCCCAGAAGAAGACCAAGAAGAGAAAGAGGGACTCCTATTCAACGGGGAGTTCAAGCAGCGGCAAGACAACGACCTCCGAGTCCGTGGAAGTGTTCGAGGAGCAACAGAAAGTCCGCAGGCTCTCCAAGCGGGCACCGGGGGTCCTAGCGGCCCTAGCAATGAGGGAGATGCAGACCAGCTTGCTTACAGCGACAGGTGGCATATGGCAACAAGATCAAACAGCGATACAGCCCTTGGCGGTCCAGTATTTCCGCCAGTCGTTGGCTCCTCGTCTTCAAGGCGGACCTGGTCGCGAAGGATTGACCCTTTGCTGGGCCATCGATCTGGCCTTACAAGGAAGGATGGCAGAATGCGTCGACGCTCTGGTGCAACGGCTGAAGTCAGTCGAAATGGTGTCACAGGGCTCCGCTTGGCAAATAGCGCAGCGGCTCGAGGTTTTGCCTCCGGAAAGACCCCTTCTTTCCTCAAGGGGGGAAGCAAAAGAGGCAATCAGAGAACAAAAAGAGGAACAGAAAACTCGCAACGAAGCATCCAAGGGGAAGAGCAAGTCAGACACCTGGCATTGGCGAGATCCTGGCAGCGAAGGAAAAGGAAAAGAAACGAAGGGCAAAGGAAAGAAAGGCAAGGACAAAGGAGTTCGAGGAGATCAGAAGAAGTGACCGTCCAGAGCTCGCCAAAGCTGGATGCCGGAGGGAGTTCGCCTTCCAACTATGAGGCCCCCTTTGAAGAGCAGGGCACGTTTTTTCCATCAGCCTCGAGGCCGAGCCGTCACGTCGATGGCACAGTGCTTGAGGCATCAGCAGGCGCCGGGCCGGGTAATCTGGCTGACTCGCGCCGTTCAGCGGATGAGACCTCGTTGATGACCTTGTCTGCAGAAAAAGTTTGCACGCGGCCGCCGGTGGTAGGTGACAGTTTGATTCAGGTTGTTCCCTGGTTGGTGAACGAGTTGGTTCATCTTTGTCCAAAAGTAGGCTTGGACATGCAATGCAAGGCCCAGCCCAAGGGTGATGTGTTTCCATTGCCCACCAACACGTTGCACCTGGGGAACTGCACGAAAGCTGAGCCGGATGTCATTGGAGTGGTTAGGGGAATGTGCATGGCGTTGAACCTATTTTATGGGGTGGCAGCTGAGAACGACTTCCACCCTACTTCTCTTCAGGTTGAGGCAGTGAGGCATTTAGCTAGGGAGGCTCAAGTGGCAGTCAATTGGCCAGAGAGATTGGAGCAGACTTCGTGGCAGGACTTTTTTCATTTGAAGACCATTGACTACTGTGGAGACGAGGTCCTTTGTGCACAGTCGACCAGTTGGGCCAATTTGGCGCCAGCTATGCCCTCTGAGATTGCCTCTGTAGACCTGGCTGAGGTGTGCGAGCTGGGGTGCAAACACTATGTTGAGCACTTCACGGAGTATCTCCTACCCGGGGAGATGCAGAAGGCCATGAAAGGGCCTCGGGTACTGGTGCACGATGATCATTGGCAAGAAGTGTGCGAAGGCCTGACAAGGAATGGAGTGTGCACTATTCTCTCCAAGTCTCAGGTCCACCACATTGATGGCCAGCCCCTCCTTTTTGGCGTCAAGAAGGACGAAGTGGAAGGAGCAACTCCAATCCATCGCCTGATCATGGACCTGAGGCCTTGCAACAACGTCTGCCGAGGACTTGAGGGAGACGTTGCAACGCTCCCTAGTTGGGCGACCATGGGACCACTGCAGCTGATGCCTACAGAGGACCTGGTGGTATCCTCGGAAGATGTGCGCTGCTTTTTTTATATATTCCGGGTGCCTAGTGAGTGGCATCCTTTCCTGGCCTTCAACAAGTTACCTCGGAGTATGTGGCCAGGGGACGAGGGACCATACTACATTGCTTCGCAGGTGTTGCCTATGGGGTTCAAGAACTCCGTCAGTATAGCGCAACATGTTCATAGGAACATTGTGAGGATGGCTTCAACCAGGACCAGTGAGGGACTTCGACCTGAGCAGGAGGTCCGGAAGGATAGACCGTTCTCCTCTTCTTCAACACTTCATCGGATCTACCTAGACAACTTCGATCAATTGGAGAAGGTGCCCAAGGATTCTGGTGCGCTCCTGAGCGGGGAGTGTAGCCCAGGCATCGTAGCTCTCAGGGCTGAGTACGAATCATGGGGAGTGCCACGTCATCCCAAGAAAGCGGTCTCTCGATCTTTGGTGGCTGAAGTCCAGGGTGCGATCATCGACGGAAGAATGGGGATCGCCTATCCCAAGCCCTCCAAGGTCTACAAGTACACGGCCCTATCAATCCTGTTCCTTCAGGAGTCCATGAGCAGTCAGAAGCAAGCCCAGGTCATCGCAGGGGGTTTGGTTTACTTGAGCATGTTCAGGCGTCCTCTCCTGGGAAGCCTGAACCATATATGGAGGTTCATCGAGGAGTTCCGTGGCTACCCCCCAGTGATTAAGCTCCCCATTCCGGATGGAGTCAAGGTTGAGGTGGCCAGGTTCCTGTGCCTAGTTCCTTTGGCGAAGTTGGACTTCCGGTTGAACATCTCTGCAGAGGTCACAGCCAGCGACGCTTCGACGACGGGGGGAGGCTTGACAGTCAGCACGGGCTTGACTGGGTTCGGAGCAGCGGCATCGGAGACGAGCACGAGGGGCGACCTGGCAGAACCTCATGACCTTCATGGAGTACTGACCGTTGGCCTCTTTGATGGTATAGGAGCCCTTCGGGTAGCAGCAGATGCCTGTGGGCTAGCCGTGGTAGGGCACATCAGCGTCGAGGTGAACAAGGCAGCCAGCCGAGTGCTTGAGAGCAAGTTCCCGGCCACGGTGTTCGTTGCAGAAGGCGTGGAAGCGGTCACCGAGGAGGAGGTGCAACGTTGGGCCTGCCAGTTTTCTCAGGCGTCGCTGGTCCTCATTGGAGCTGGACCCCCATGTCAAGGAGTGAGTGGACTCAACGTGGACCGCCGGGGAGCGTTGCGAGACCATCGCAGCTCCTTATTTACCCATGTGGCACGCATCCGGGACATGGTCAAGCAGAAGTTCACGCGGGCTCAGGTGCGGTACCTTGCCGAGAATGTGGCCAGCATGGATTCCCATGATCGGGAGGTCATGACAAAGTCATTTGGTGACCTCCCCATACAGATTGACGCCAGTGGTGTTTCCTTAGCACGCCGTCCAAGGCTGTATTGGTGCGACTGGGAGCTTAGGTCGGGCGAAGGTGTGTCAATGGGCCCCCTTGAGGGCGCAGGTGATTTGAGGTTCCGGAAGATTGAACTCCTGGCACAGGTGAGGGTCCAAGATTACTTGCAACCAGGCTGCAACAAGGCTTCAGATGAACCCTTTCCTACATTCACAACCTCAAGGCCAAGGAGCTATGCAGGCCGGAGACCAGCAGGCCTTGACAAGTTGAGCGCTCAGGAAAAGTCATGGTGGGAGGCTGACTCCTACCGCTTCCCGCCGTACCAATACCAGGAGAAGTTGATGGTCACTGACGCCGCGAAGCAGCCGAGACTTCCTGACATTCAGGAGAGGGAGGTCATCATGGGGTTCCCAAAAGACTTTACAGTACAGTGCATGGCAAAGCAGTGGCAAGGTTCAATTGAACACTTGGATGAAAGAAAGACTTTGGTCGGCAATTCATGGAATGTGACCGTAGTCACGTGGTTGATGGCGCAACTTGGAGGCCAATTAGGGCTTTGTCCTTTTCTCTCACCTCAACAAGCAGTCGATCGAACAGCTCCTGGATCATCGAACGAACTGGCAGGACTGCTTTACCGCCCTCCTATGCAGCCGGGGAGGAAGAAGAGCTCACCAGTCGGGGAGCAGAGGTTGGTGAAGAAGCTCCTCAACCTGGTCAGCCTCAAAGGAGAGGATATCATGTTGCAAGCGCCGTCGGAAGACACTCTACGCTACCATAGGCTGCGAGCTAGCCTTCCTGCAAAACTGTGGAAGTGGCGAACTGTGATGGGATGGCGCTGGTTTGGCTCGCCTGAGCACATCAATGTCCTCGAGCTCAGAGCAGTGCTTACAAGTATCCGGTGGCGAATTCTCAAACGACGTGCTTTCAGGACGAAGATGGTGCATATGATCGACAGTCTCGTGTGCTTGCATTGTTTGGCTCGGGGCCGGAGCAGCAGCCGGAAGATGCGGAGGACCCTGAGCCGAATTGACGCTTTACTCCTAGCTTCGGGGAGTCATGGAGTATGGGCGTATGTCCATACTTCGCAAAACCCAGCTGACCGCCCATCGAGGCGGCCTGTAAAGAAGAAATGGTGAAGAAGTCCAGGTCGCACCTGGAAGGTAGGAGTAAAGCAGATAGGCAAGCACAAAGACGACGATTGGGACCACTTCGAACTTTGACCGTTCAAAGCAAAACGAGAGCACGTTATGACAAAGCCATGGAGCGCTACCGCAACTTCTTACGAGAAGAAAGTCGTCCATATCCGCGAGACGCTGCAGGCCAAGACTATGTCCTTTCGCACTACATCGAACATCTTTGGGAGACAGGAGAGGGAAGAGCACTTGCCTGTGACTCCGTTGCAGCGGTACAAGACTTCCACCCGTTTCTTCGTGGACATTTGCCTAGTGCATGGCGCCTTCTGAAGACATGGTCCGCAAATGAACTACCCAACCGTGCACCCCCGCTGCCTTTGGAGGCCCTCCATGTTCTAGCTGGATATGCCTTGTTTAGCGACCAACCACTGTTCGCCCTGTCCTTGCTTCTTGGGTTTCATGGGCTCCTACGCACCGGGGAGCTACTAGGGGTGCAAAAGGCGCATGTGGTGCAGTCAGGTCCTCGGAGTCCAGCCGTGATCTCACTCGGGTTCACAAAAGGAGGTAAAAGGGCAGGAGCCGCAGAGAGTGTCACGATTCGAGAAGAAGACACTTTGCGAAGACTTTGGCAATGGTTGAGTTCACCGCACACCCCAACAACCCTTTGTGGAACACCTCATTCTTGGAGAAAGACCTTCAATGAGTGCCTCTTAGCTTGCCAACTTGACAGTTATGACTTCAGGCCCTACAGCCTCAGGAGAGGAGGGGCCACGATGTATTTTGGCCGACACGGTTCGTTGGACCGCCTCCTGATTCAAGGGAGGTGGGCCTCCAGCAAAACGGCCCGAATTTACATTAACGAAGGTCTAGCTGTGCTCGCTGAGCTTAAGCTTACTTTTAATGGCACTGCACAAGCCTACAGAAGACAATTTCAGAAGTCTCTCCGTGTCCCGCTTCAAACTCTTGAGCTTCACCCCAAGGGTGGGCCAGGGGGACGTGGAAGGAAGCAGAGACCAAAGCGCAAAGCGCGCAAATAAGGGAGCTTCGA
>CAXAMN010019890.1:1105484-1117632 GCA_963970005.1 Durusdinium trenchii
AGTGACTAGGGCGTACACGGTAGAGGTGCAGACCGCTAGTGTCTTTTGCTCACGCAGAGTCTTATCCTATATCTCTTGAGCCTTATGGCAGTCAAGCATGGACACACTAGATAGGCCACTGGAGTGGAACCTGTACAAGTAGGCCTCTACATTTCAGCAGGCACAAAATTCATGTCCACTCCTGCCTATTGCGTATGTCGCACACTATTTTTCTACCGTAAGGCTAAAACAGTCCAGCAAGCTCTAGTAAGCTTAAAAGGAAACCACGGTGCCCTGTACTTACCAATTCCAGTGTGTTTCACAGTTTAGAAAAGGTAATCTCTAGGTCTACTAAATACAGTGAGGGAGCAATAGCTGACTCACCTCAAATACAAAGTCAAAGACAATGTACCTCGGCTGGAGACTGTATCGTTCACCGGCGAAGATACCATGTACCGGCGCTCAATAGCCCTTAAATAGCCAGAGCTTCAAGAAACTTAAATTCAAAGGAAAGCGGCTTTCTTACACAGAGACCTGTAAAAGTAGTAAACGACACTCGCGTAACGAAGAACTAAAAATTCAAGACCGCACAAATTGCAATGAATTAGGATGCCTTGCAAAATGCAAGGAGCGTCAACTCTCGGTCCGAGGAATGTTCTTCTCGAAAAGTGGTCTCGGCCGCTTCCATACACAGGACTTAAATAAAAATGAAACTGCATCAAAAGGACTCTTTCTCACCGACATCAAAAACACGAAAAGGAAGGAGACACCGGCAAATGTATGTACAAAACTTGCACTACAATTGCAAACGTATGAAATGACTTAATCATCAACCATGAATGGTTGTCCATTAGAGGTCACTTCAAAAGAGCGGCTATGGTAGTTATCATCAGTTCTGAAAAACTGTCCATACCTACCTGCAGATAATAACTGTTTAGTAAACTGTATCTATCTGCATGCTAAAGCGTATAAATCTGGAATGCAGGAGTATCTTCTTTGACAAAAAGTTTCTCCTTCCTCCGCAAGTTAGCATCTCTAAGAGTCTCGCCCGAGCGATAAAGTCTCCTGTCTCCAGATGAAAAGGAAGCTGGTCTGAGTGAAATAAACATTGGACCATGACTGTCATCGTCAGAGGGTCTGGAGCACATAACCTCCGTGTCAATCAAAGCAAAGTTCTCTGAAAAATTACAGATGAACTCCTTCGTGCTCAATGTGGAATTTGAATATTCCTCTCCACTCATTGAATGACCCCATTCAACAATGGTAGACAAACATGTATCGCCAAGCTTTGATCCCTGGTACACTTCCTTCTCTTCTGTAGAGTATTTTTCCCAGAGTTTCTCAAAGTAATCTTCACACTGCTTGAGAACAAGTGCAGATGAACTGTAAAATGTTCTGGGAATAGGTGCTTTGATACCAGGATCTGCTTTTACACGGGCTTCTGCAAACCTGCGGATCCAATGCTGCATGGTGCTGTAATAATAGTTAGCCATTGGTTGCCTTTTGTACCCAGACATTCTGTAGGCCAAACTATTTGCATCACCAGAAATGATGTCCACCTCATATACAAAACATTCATAAAGCATCAATGCTGTCTGTTCTCCTGTCAATAGGTGGGCATCTACAGCACGGTGTGTGTCAACATGATAATTACAGACTCTGATGGTATGCATGTTCGCTCGAGTAAGTGGAACACGCTTTTCCTTAGGACCATAGTCCTCAAATTCATAGTCTGCGTCCTTGAATTCTTGACGAGGCCTTGTTTCTCCAAAACAAATCTCATAGATAGCCCAAGTTACATCACGCTGTTGACAGTGACCAAGGTCTTGGTCATGTCCAGCAATGATCTTGATATAGCCATCTGGTGCCAATCTAGCCATCACTGCAAGATTCTCCCAATCATTGAAACAAACTGTCCAATTCTTTTGCTCAATGAATTCCTTGGCAGGAACAAGGAGATGAGCTTCCTGGAGAATCACAACATGTGCACGTAAAAAGAAGAGCATGTTGAAGAAAAGGTTGTTCTCAAATTGCTCATATTGAAGTGACATGGCACTCTGCTTGCGTGGCTTCATTGCACGATCAAGTCCTTGGAGAAACTTTGGTGTGGTGTATTTCTGACCACGAACCATGTTGCCATAGTTCCAGGATAAAAATGTCAAGGACTCTGAGCTGGCCAATAAATTAGTTCCATATTGTTCTTCTATTCTTCCTTTGAGGAACCTTTGGCACAGCTCTTCATAGAAGGCGACAAAATCCCAACTGGGTCCCTTGGGACAATGCGCTTCCAGTTCGCCTCTAAACTGTTCCTTTGTAACCTCCAAATCTTCTCGAGCTTGTTCTGCCCTTTCAAGGGCCCTTGGTTCGACCTGATACCTGTCATCCAAACAAACGATGCGATCATCATTGATGAAAAATCTCTTCAGGTCATACTCGCGGCTGTCCTCATAGCAATCAGGTGGAGGTACTAGACAGACCTTTCGAATGGATCGAACAAAGTCATCCTCATTGATGGGAAAACTCACCTTTTCTGAAACAAACATGGTTCAGCAATCTCGCGTGAGTTTCCCTAAAGCATAGTTGATAAAAGCCAATACCTGGATCATTTGTAATCTCTCCAAGCAACCTCAAAGGTGAGGTATGCAACTCATAGGTATTGTCAGTATCTACAGGATCTTTATCAGCAACTACTTCAGATGGAAAAGATTCTTGGATTTCAGCCTCCAATTTCTTCTCTCCATCATCCTCTCTGACCTCTTTTATCTTCTCCACCGCCTTCTTCTTCTCCTCCATAGTTGCATCATCCTGAACTTCTTCATGAAAATGAGGATCAGGAATCTTATTCAGGCGGCTTCTCTTGGATTTCGGCAGACATGGAGCATCATCAAGGTTAGCATCCATCTCACCTGATGGTAAGTGCGATGCAGCAGAGTCCTCACCTATCTCTCTTGACAGAAAGTGTGGTGCTGACTCATCCTTGGCTTCCTCCTGGTCCACTTCCATCTTTAGTCCCTCTGAAGGAAAAGCACCTGCATTCTCATCAAACATTTCTTCATCTTTCTCAGGTTCAACTGCAGGATCTTCTTCAGGGACTTCCTCTTCCATATCTTCGTCTTCCACCAGTACCATACTACCAGTATGGATTCCACCAGCAATAGTGGAGACTCTTGTGTATGGAGGAACTTCTTCACCTGCCTCAAAAGCTTGTTTTGCAACATCCTTGGTGAGCAAGTCTTCTATAAAATCTTCCTCCTTGGTTCTTGGAAGAGAATCTGAGGTCTCATAAAAATCTGTCCTATCTGAACTGAAAAACTCGGTTGCCTTCTCATTGTCCTTTTTATCCTTGTAAAGATGAGTAATCTTCACTGCTTCTCCCCGCAACACCTGATCACCTTCTCTATACTTGTTGACAATGGAGCGCCATACTGGTACGTTGTCATCATCAAAATCAAGCTCCATATCATCTGCCAGCAAGTTTGAGATGTTTTGAGCTGCCTGTTCTTCTTCTTCCTCACGTTCTCTGGCACGCTCCTCATTCTTCTGGATCTTGTAGACACCCTTCAGAATGTTTTGTAGTACCTTTAAGTTCAGCTTCGATGATGGCTCATACGTCCCTGAACTTACAGGCTCAACTACAACGCGAGAGCAAGAAATCGCCTCCAAAAACTTGGAATTGTATTGGCGTTCAAACTCTTCCTTCTTGATCATCTCATACAAGGGATCAGAAACTGCAACACGCGCCTGAACATATTCACGAAGTTGATAGCATGCATGTTGCACAAATCTGCTGTTGGAGTTGTGAAGAAAACTCTCTAAATGATTCCTGTCACGGTCAATCAAATACCACACAACTCTTGCAGAAAACCGGAATTTCTTGAAGTTCATAGCAAAATGCCTATGATACTTCTCTGGATCCCGTTCTGCATATAAGGCATCCTCTGAAGTCTTGTAAACAGGGAGATTTGTGACTGGATCCAAAATCATAAACTCTTCCCACAAGATCGAATGGTCAAGAACCCACTTGGGCAGCACCTTGGTGAAAAAGTCACAAACAAGTTCAGACAAAAGGTGCATGACACGACCAATCTCTTCCTCCTGCTTGAAGCGATAGTGCAATTTGGCAAATAGAGGATTGTTGAATGCTTCCCCCACTGTGTTGCCAAAACTATCCCACTGAGGTTCTGGAATACCAAAGTTCCAACCCAGCAATTTGGGATCTCTGCACATATCCAAGAAGCTTGAAAGTTCTATAGATTGAATACCATGGTCTGTCAGAATTTCAGCCCAGCAGCGTCCATTCTCCCAAGCACGGATGAAGAAAAACTGTTGATATCCAGTTTGCGCCAACTCCATCCACTGACAAATTCCAGGTTCAAGACTCGGTGCATACGTCTTAGGGTCTTCCTCTGTTCCATAAATATTTGGACGTAGCAACTTGTACCTTCTACAAAAATATTCTCTCTGGTGTCTTGTCAACCTGTCCCAATCCCTTACCAGAATCACGTCTTCTCCAGTGCTCTGGAGTACACGTGTTCCTCGGCGATCATGGAGTGATACCATGCCAATGTCATATACCATCCATGGGTTGAGAACCAGGTTGTTGACATTCTGAATGAACCATGTCATCTATAGCCCAAGATACTCCAAGGATCACGATCATCAATCTCTTTAGGTGGAATCAAAGACCATCCAGGTTGATAATGTCCTTCAGGCATCACCTGACGTGACCTCAATCGTGAACGATTGTACTCACGTGTAGGATCATTGTCAGAGCCGAAAAATCTCGCAGTGCCATTGTATGTCAGCTCTTCCAACCAAAGAGACATATGCCTTCTGGTCTGTTCCACCCCAGGCTCATCGGCATCAATCCTTCTGATAGTTTCCAACGCAAATGCCGTGTCCTGTGAGAGTCTTTGAACAAGGTTCGCAAGGTTTCTTGTTGCTTCTTCTCCCTGTTGACCTTCTCTATCATCTGCTCTGTGGACAAAGTGGTAGTCAACTCCTTAGCTGGCTCTGGAGCATCTTGTGGTCGTGGTTCATCTCCACTAATGCCCAAAAATGTGGGCTCTACATCACAATGTGCAAGCACCACTCCATTGTTGCTGAAATACAGAGGACGTCCAGCTTGAAGCCAACTAATCACGTTAAGCTTCACATACAAAGGCTGGCCATAGTTCCTTGGAACCACGGTACCTGGACCTAAAGGAATGTAAGGCAAAGTTTGTGGATCGCTGTACATGAAATGAACATAATCTCTTCCTTCACCTCTATTCCTTCTATTCCAACTTTGTGGATCTCTCATCAAGCCATACCTTGCAATGCTGGCCCAGTTCTCCTTCTTGGTAACATGAAAAACATGTCCCAAACATCTTGCCTCAATAGAAGTCAATCTATGATTCAACTTCTCTGGACTGATGTTATATGAGAGTCCTGTATGCCCTTGGTTCACTCCCAAACGCATGGAGAAGGGCATATCGTATTGATTGCCTGTGTTGCGCCAAACATTCTTGTCCAAGCGAATCACCAAATGAAATCTCTGCTTCTCATCGCTATGCAATATAGCAAAGAATGAAGAAGGATGAATCGAAAAGGGTTCTGGCATACGAGCAGTTCCCTCTGTAATCAGAGGCATAAGCTCAATCATCGCCCTATTGTCCATCAATCTGTCGAGAGAACGATCATGTCGTAGCATATAGTTGAGCCCCGTGCTGATCTTTCCAAATTTGTTGTGCCTCCACGAGACTCTTGTTGCCACGAACTGTCTTCTTCTCTCATATTCATCCTCTTCCCCTTGGGTGACACAGCCAAGAGCGTATCTGGCAATCTCTGAGAACCATCGTACTCGAAAATCGAAACTATCACGGTTCCCAGGTGTCAAACACATTGCTAGAATGTCAGCCATGATCAGCTCATCCTGCTCTGAGTTCTTTTGGAACTCAACCAGCGTGCGTGGGCGCCTCAAACGATTTGCCCAGTTCTCAGATTTCCCCCAGGGAACCTTGCACGACCAGTTTTGAGCATACTCAAGAAGATTGAGTGGAGGTCTGCTGGACGCTCCCTGACTGGCCATCTCTGTTGACACAAAGTCCACCGGTCAGAAGCCGGCGTCCTGAGTCTGAGAAATGACAAGCAGTTGATGATGCAAGGCAATAGTCTTCGAAAGAAAAGTGCTGATCTTGCCAAGCTAATTTGAGCCGCAGGCACAAATTCATGAAAGAAATTCAAATTTCTCTCAAACAAAAACACATGCATTGAATTCTCTCCTCTCACTCTCAGTGCAAAGAATCTCCAAGATAAAACACATCACGTGAAAAGTCAACATGTGTGCATACTGTAGGAAGCCATCCACGCATATACGCCTTGTGTTCAATAAGAGATCTAAAAGGTGGATGTGCATCAACTTCCTTCAAACAACCACTGCGTACTGCATCTATCAAAGCTTGAGGACTAGCAGACTTCTTAGTAAGACAGTCAGCAAGACACCACTGAGTGCGTATATGTGACAAGTCAGCAATTGCACCAGAGCATGCTTCCTTCCTAAGCATTTGGATCATATGGATAGTCTCCTGTTGCTCAGGAACATGAGTAGTACTAGCTGTAGTCACAAGATTGTTCGCATCAGTGCGCATGTGAATGTCAGTAGAGTCACCTGTACTGTCCTTGATCAAGCCTCTAAGCATTTGGCAGGTGCCATAACACTTCATAAATGCATACAACTCGGCAACAGTTGTGGACAGGGTTGTTCTCTTGGTCTTAGATGATTCAAAGAAAATAAGTGAGCCTTTAGTGTTCTTCTGTTTTGCCTTCCTTTGCTCACCCATAAAAATAACCATAGCACGTTGAGAGGATTTGTCACTGTTGTTCCTGAATGCGGCATCTGGCATAGCAATTAAGCGTGGACTACCTTCAAGTGGCCAAAACCGTAATTCCATAGGGTCAGTCACGATTTGTTTGCACAGCTTGTTCAGGGCCTTGCAATCACCTATTGTAGGTCCTGCTGATGCTGATGCTGACCTTGAGAATTGGTAGCATGCTTGGAATTGTGTTCTGGATTGTAACCAGTTTATGCTGCCAAGAAGGGGTCTGAAGGCTGTGTGCATGTCTTTGTCACACTTGTCCTCATCCTTCAAACCTTTTGGAATGATAATCTCAGTCAATTCTTGAACACAAAGGGATTGCTCTACTGAGATATACTCCTTCTTCTTGGTCTTCTCTTGCATCTTCCAAGCAACACGTTGTCCAGTAAACATCAGGTCATTAGTGTCCTCATGTCCAATCTTAAACTGTGACTTCACAATCTCCTTGAACTGTTTCAAGAAGATATCATTACCTGTCACAAAAAGATCATCAACATGTAAACAACACATACCAATTGGTGACCTATTCTTAGAATTACTGCCATGCACAGGGTCCATAAAATGCTCAAGCAACTCTTCCACAACTTCAGGTGTAAGCTGAGGCGTTTGTGTCACAGTATACGTATGTTCAGCAGGAAGAAAAATACTGACAAGCGTTTCAGCTTCTTCCTCTAACGTCACTGTGTTCTTCTCGTTGCGAATATCATTGTTTGTCTCGAGAAGCCACCAAACACCCTTACGCTTAACTATCGAAGTCCTAAAACAAAAACGTGAGCGCGAATACGTAGGTTCAGGAGTGCGAAGAGCTTTAGCGCGATACGCAACTTGAGCATGGCCATGCATATTGGTGCCAACCTGCCTTGTGCTCTACAGAGTCAAGGAAATTCTGGAGTTCCTGATCTATCACAGGAGTCCATTTTCCATCCTCTGCCTTAAGCTGCTTACGCATCACCGTCTTCTCCGACCTATTTCCGTAACACACCGAAAACAGACGTTCTTCACAGAGAAAAGACCTACGAACTTCTTCCGCTGTGTCGTGGAATTCGTTAGGCGGCGCACCTGCTACGTAGAATGAGACCGGTTCCGGTTCAGCTGGCATCTCCTCTGACGAGTAGTTCACAGCCTTAGGAACCTTCAAACATCCGGAGTAGCAGACGTACGTACACCGATCGGCTCGAGTCGGAACTAATCCGAGTGAGTGCAAAAACTTGTCGAGTCGATTCCACCAACGACGAGGCGCATCACTCAATCCGTACACTGAACGGGTGACAATCCGACGAGATACGGAGGCAATCCGATGTCGGTCGGAAGTTGAACGTGAATAACGCGTCGCTCGAGGTCGTAAAGTTCCCCCTGAAGAAAGGCAGTTTTCAAGTCGATGTGTAACAGGTCCCAGAAAGAAGAGGCTGCATGCTGACATGCTACGCGAAAACCATACCTGGTCGCGGTTGGCGAGTCCGTCTGGAGGTCCCATTTCTGGGCATCTTGGAAGCCTCGACAGACCCATCTGGCCTTAAACTTCTTGAAATTACCATCTTTGTCAATCTTGATGGTCAGGACAAATCGACCGGTAACATAGTTATCGATCTTGTGCTTTCTTCGGTCACGATACTTCATCGCAGTAAAGTCTAAAAAGCTGCGAAACTCCTCGAGTTTAGCTTGCTTGATCTCTTTTGCATACTTCCGGAGCACTTCCGGAGTAATCACACTCTCTGCCTTCGGCGTCTTCTTAGCCGCTGTCTTCGCAAGATACTGGCAGAATTGTGAAAAGCCTTTCGGATCATACGAGTTAAAACTCGGAGGAGCTTGGTTCGGACCTATAACACAAAAATCCATATCGTCAAAACTAACAAAAAGATTTTTCTCATCGTCCAGATCCTTGTCTGGATCCTTCTCAAAACCTTTCACATCTTCTTCATCAAAAATAGGTTCTGAATCTGTCTCACTTGAATCAGTCGTCTGATTATCATCATCTTCGACTGTGCTCTGAGGCACGGGAATGTCCGCTTGTGGCTGATTCGAACTTGATGCTGTAGGATTCTCCGAATGTCCAGGAAAGAAACTTTTTGGAACAGACTTCGGAGGTGCCGGAATAGGTTCATCATGTCCTGGCAACTGAACCTTAGAACGTTTAACCTGAAACTTCACCTTGGCCTTTGGCAAAGCATCAGTTGAGTCCACAGAAAGCTTTCTCAAATGCTTGCTGTGACGTTCACGATTCTCTGGAACATATGGTTCTGGCTCCGGAGGATTCGAATCAGGCGACGGAACGAACGGATGAACAGGATCCGTATCGATCGGAAAACCTATCGGTGGTTGACCCGGATCATCTGGCGGACGAGATTCGCTCGAAATCTCCGGCATTGCCTCTTCCGGATCGCTCGATGGATATCCGAGTTGCTCCAAAGGAACATCGGGATTTCCGAACTGATTCGGAACAGCTACGGGACCTGTCGGCGGTGGTCCCGGAGGTTGTCCACCCTGATGATCATCAGGGTTGCCACCCGGTCCATCACCAGGCGGATTCATATCTTCATCATCTGGATCAAAATACTGCTGTTCCCCCGAGACTGGATTTGGCTCATAAGCCATATCATCATCCATCTGCGGTCCGTAGTCTGGAGGTTGATCCCTTGGATCCTCTAGAGCTACTTCATCAGGAGTCACAATGCGCTTCACGGCGCCTGTCGTCTCTGCTTCGAAAACTATCATACTCCAATGATCTACTAAAAACTGTTCATGATGAGGAGACAGTTGTGACACAAACATAAAGAAAACCTGATGGTATTTTCCTGGCTTCCACATAATCAACACTGCATCATCTTCAGAATTGAAGAGAGGATGCACTCTACCAAAAGTACCACGATAAATCTTACATCTCTCAAAATACATCTGTGGCAAGGTTCTTCGTCTAATCTCCTTCAGGCCTGGAATCAATGACACAATTCGAGAATCAGAGGATGTTGTCACATCAAACTCTGATCTCTGAGGTAGTGCATCGACCTGCCTCAAAGTTCTGATCAGTTCAGTAGTAGTGAACCTTTGTGGTAGTATATGTCGAAGTGGAACCGGAATTTCCGTCGTCTCTTCCGTTCTTACGGAATTCAACAAAATTGACTGATGAGCTTCTCTCTCTAACAAAAGAGCTGTTCCACACAAACTTCCAGAGTCAAAATTCTCCAGAAGATCTTCAATAAGGAAACTCTGACGCGTATCGGAAGTCTCACTATAAGGAAGGAAACGATTCATCTCAACCAAAAATGAAAATGGAAACTTCTTCCAGTCAGGATCCTTGAAGTACTGGTTGCTTCTCGTGGCTTGCACTGTTTTAGCTTGGAAGGAACAGTCACCAATACCTTTCCATCCTTGACAGGATGCATAGGAATGGAAAACTGTCACGTAACTAATTCCCTTAGGACAATAGCAGAAACAATTCTGCAAAAACAAACAAAACTTGTTTCCTTTGGGAACCGTCACAAACACATGTTTCTTCCTTCTCAACTGCCACTCAATCACATTGCAACATAGCAACCACATCGAAGCTCTGTTTTGTTTGGGAGAAGGGTTGTTGATCACTACACAGTGGGGCTGCAATCTCTCAAGTTGCTGCCAAATAGCATCTTGACCCTTCAGAGTGGAAAAGTTGTATCCTGCCTTGAAATCCATAGGAGATGCAACTCTAACACCATTCTTTGAAAGGAACCAAGATAATCCACTGTTTCCATGAAGTAACTCAACAACATCAGGATGATCATCATTACAAAAGAAAAAGGACTGTTCTCCAAATTCGGCATCAACATACAGTTCGTGATCTTCACGTAAGTTCTCCGGATTCTCATCGTCTAATGCCGGTATGGAAACATCATGCCACTCATCGTGATCTCGTCTAACCTTTGACTGATTCACACGTACCACTGCCTTACCAGTGTTGGCTTGGACCATAGCTCCTTCTTGTCCAAGTACTGTGGCACGAACCCAACGTCCTTTATCCTTGAACTTTGATGAATCCTGAGTCCAAATAAAAACCTTCTCACCTTGGAAATAGGGTCCGTCACTTGGCATAGTCCTTCTTGCAAGATCTGCTCGAAGGTCCTGAGCTTGTCGTGCTTCTTGATGAGCTCTCAAAGCTACACGTTGTAGTTCCAGATTTGTACGATCTTGTGCGGCTGCATCAGCGGACAATTGCTCAGGGCTTGCGGTCTCAAGGTCAAAAAGATCTGGTGGACGTCTTCCAGTTGCTATCTCTATTGGTGAGTATCCACTGATAGTCAACTGACAATTTCTTGCCCAAACTACCTTCTTGACCACTTCTCTGACCGTAACACCACGAAAACGTGGGTCATCCAGATCTACTTTCATAACATGCCACATACGTTTGAACAAACGTACAGCTGTTTCTGCTCGGTTCGGCCAAGGAGTTCTTGGTCCACAAGGACATTGTTGTATACCATGAAACCTGTAGTATTCAACAAAAGCATCTGTGAAAAAGGCTTCGTCTCCTACGATGGCTTTCGGAACACAGTTGTTCTCATCAGACCACTGCCTCAATGCTTGGATGGTGGTTTGATCTATGAGGTCTTTCTGTGCCGTAGCCCAGAGAAGATTTGTGGCACCATCAAGAACAAGTAGAACGATATACTTGTTCTTGTGAAGTTCAACCTCACAATGATCAGCAAAAACAACATCACCAAAACATGAAGCTCTAATACCGGAGACTCTGGCTCGTGGCGGAGGTGCCACTGAAGTGTTACAAACACGGCAGTTCCTGACAACTGATTCATACTTCTCTAAAACAGAGTCAGGAAGCTTCAACATAGAAACACGTCTACGAAACTGAGTAGGACTCATATGGTAGTGCTTCACATGAAGCTTATAAAGCTCTACCTTGTCCTCCAGTCTCTGCAACATCTTCCTATATGCCGGTGTCATTGCAACAACTTCACTACCAGGCAATGGGATTGAAATCCGCCTAGGCTCAAGAGCGCCATCACCTGGTTCAAGTGGTTCATGTTTATCACTTGATGGTCCTTTTGATGCTTTAGGAATTCCTACAAGTTCACCTTCTGGCCTCTCCGGTGGTTCTGAAGGAGTATAACCCTCACGATCATCACCCTTTAAATCCTGTGGAGGCTCAGATGGTTTCGACTTGTGTCCTTTCCAAAATGGATCAAAACCCTTGGAGGTATACCGAAACTTTGGCGGCACAGGCTTTCCGCGGCACTGGGCGGTACACCTTCCTTCTCTGAAGAGAAGCCTGGTTCCCTGTCCTTTGCAATGGGAACCTTCTCTGAGGAGGAGCGCACCACTGCATC
>CAXAMN010019890.1:1120887-1169295 GCA_963970005.1 Durusdinium trenchii
ATAGGCCACTGGAGTGGAACCTGTACAAGTAGGCCTCTACATTTCAGGGGGGGGGTGGGGGTGGGTGGGTGGGTGGGTGTCTGTTTGGAGAGATGGTGACTGCGGCCATTGCAAGTCTTAGCAAACCTGTAGCTAGCATCACTCAATATGTTTCAACCGTTCTAAATGCAGGCTTGTGCATCCTGTATATGTAAATGCTCGGGAAGGGCACCACAGATATGTTGTATGACCTTCAGTTCACTAGAATGACTACACCGAGGTTTCTTGTCTCAAAACTATGGTCAGAGCTTCATCAACACGGAGGCAGGCAGAAGATGTATGGCAGCAACGTGAAACAAATAGCACTCTGGGCAAAAGGTGAAATTAAACATGGCGGGAGAGATTAGTTGCCCCTGCCAGCAAGTCATGATCTTCATGCGAAGGCCATAATTGCCACCGCAGCGCAAACAACGGCATACATGGCCGGGCAGGTGTTCAACGGGACCTCCAAGTCTATCGCTGCCTTTTAGCTGGAAGAGAGTGTACCGGGATTCCACCAGGCTGTACTCCATTGTTTGTCCCAGCCCTCGGTTCGGAAGAGAACCATTCTTCTACCAGTACTCGTAACATAAAGTATCTACTTTATATACAATATTTATAGTATAATATATATATATATTATATATTATTTATATTATATATACATATATATATATATATATTATATATCCTTGTATATCATAGTTACAGTTTCAGGACAGTGCTGCGAAGAGTTATGTCAATACTAGCAAATGTTAGCCTCAGATGTGACGCGGACTCTTGCGCGGCCGCAGTTGCGCTGTAGTGTTGAGGTCGAGTGTGATGATCGGGTTCATTCGGTGCGCATGGCAGGGCAGGCAGGACAAACACAAAGCACAACTTAAATGGATTGAAGAAAGGCAGTTGCAAGATACCACAAAAATCCCAAGACGTGTTGGAATAGCGCTGTTGAACGGACTATGTTTTTCCACGTGTTCCATTTTGCTGGGCAGTTGTTTATACGGCATTTGTCAAACACAGGTGTTACAAAACCAGTGGGGAGTCAATATTGACATATATTGACTGTTTGTAACGACCTTTGAGGGAATGTGCCAAAACCAGATGGCTGTAGCAGTGGTTGCAAACAGAAGAGCGAAGAAGGCGCAGATCAGGTACATGATGGACTTGGGCTCCATGTGAATCAGGTTCAATCTTTGACATATCTATATATCATATATCCGAGGTTGACATTCCGATACGCCCAAACATCACAATGGGCAGCGGCTCTCAGTTTGTGGTGCGGAAACCTGGCGGTTATCAAATTCTCAGATTGGTTGCTGCATGGCGCCTGATGAGTGGTGAAACCCGACCTGCCCAGAAACCACGATGTGCCAAAACCGATTCGCTTAAAGGTGCTGCACCGTGCCTTTGCTGACTTTGCGGTGCAGTTTGGGGGAGAGGCCAACCTCGGACATTGAGGAAGTGTTTTTCGGAATTGGGGGCTTAGTTAGCAGTATTTGTTTACGGTTTTTGTGCCCTCGTGTCATGCGGTGCCAATGAAAAACTGCGGGATCACACAGAAGTGGGAACATACTGCTGCCTGACTGCTACAGTTCACTAGTTTGGGCTGAGATTTTGCCGCAAGACTTGCAAGATCGGGGTCAAGGTTCCCTTGCAGAACACGGTGTTCAGGAGCTGGTGTTGCTGCAAAATTTGAAATGCGAATAGGGGGTGAAAAGTGACACTGACTCAGCGTTCTGACAGCATGTTCATTGAAGTTTTAGTATATCATAGTAATATATAAGTATCTTTAAGTTATTCCGCCATTCACTGTTCTGACTTTGTGTCTCATGAGTGCGCTTTCAGCCGCTTCCAGACTCGAGAGGTTTTTCACGAAGCGGCCTTTGACAACGGAATAGGATTGTGATATAACAACCCGAGAGGAGCTCCGTGCCAGCATGTTTTATTTTGGATACATGTGTAAGGCTGCTGATTGTTTGTTTTTTCTGAATGCTTGGCTACAGTACTCTGGCAGATTGTTTTGGACCTAACCATACCTAAAGAACCCTAAAGATATTTTTATAGAACAACAACTCTTTCAAGTACTTTGACAAACATGTTCTTTAACTTGTAGACATTCATCGGATTGCCGGGATGGACTGCGAGTGCTTGACACGCATGGCATGGAGATTGAAGAAAGATGCTCCGTTGCACGCTCACCCCTGGTGCTTAATGTCGGCGGAGCTGCTTGGTATGGTTGCTTTTGTTGAAATGCATGTGTGTGTGTGTGTGCGTGTGCTGATTTGCCGATGTCACTTGGTTCCCTTACATTTGATTGGAGCCACTTCAAAGAGCGCTTGTGAGGTGCTATTTACCACCACAGCTTCGACATTAGAGATTCTCGGTTCCAGATCCGGGCTTTTGTTGGTGCTTATTTTGCGGACGTTGACCTCTCGTAGCACTTGCACCGGAACGGGGTTGCTCCTCGAGACTACCTAGCAAAGAGGGTCGGTCATGAGCCATTGCGTTAATTAAGATTACCCGAAACGTGCATCAGATTGGTGCGTACTGCAAACCGAGAGCCTGTCCTGCAATTTGACCCAGAAGCAATACCAGTGCTTGTAGCTTCTTTTGCTTTGTGAAGGGAGTGGCATCTAGAATTCGAAGTCCTCTTCAAAGCCTCAGACACCTGTCTGGCCAGGAAGGCGCCTTTTTTCGAGGCGATGCTTCGACACAATGAGACAGGGCAGACTCTTTTTGGCCGCTCTGTGGATCAAAATGGGCGTCTTTTCGTCGATCGTTCTGGCTTCTTGTTTGAATATGTGCCCTGGCAGCAAGGCAAGGCTTTTGTCCGTCAGATATGTTTCTCAGGTCATGTTCAAGCATTCAATCTCAGAAGGGAACCGATTTCGATCTTGACCTTTTGACACCTCTCTTCACAATCGAGCTTGGTCGGCAAAAGGGCCGGCAAAAGGCCCCTGGGTTTGGTCTTCACTCGACTCAACTTAGTTATGCTACTTATTGGCATGCTTGCCTGTGAGCAGAACTCTTTTTTCTCGAGCTGCATCCCTTTTCTGGTGCGCAAACAACTGAGGTCTTGGAGTATCTTCGCACTGGGTATTGGCTGTTGGGCGATCGGGGTCGGAATCGAACCTTCTTGGATGCCCTCCGAGCAGAAGCGCTTTTCTATGGCCTCGATGGCCCTGTCCCCGAGATCTTTACCGCAGAGGTCTCGGAGTACTTTTCCATTTGGAGTGCAGATGATGGCCATGTTCCTCGCTTCAGAAGACAAGTATGTGTTGAAACATCCGACAAAGCTATCAGCCAAGATGTGTAGTGTAGTGCATTGTAGACATCATGTTTCTACATCTTCTGATATGTCTTGCCTTGCCAAGGAGATTATTTTCTTGATTTCCTTAGAGGACGATATCAATGACCCTTCGGCTTTCCAAGCTTCATTTGTGCCTGAGAGCATTTCTGGATGTTCTGGACATGCTGGAGAGCATTGCTCACAAAATCCGGAGAAAAGGTCGAATGACCAGAATGCCCACTTGGCACACAAGTATCCTGTGCAAGTCAAGCTTCCTGGAGGTTGTGTCAAGACGCTGTATGCGGAGGCAGTGGATGGTATGTCAGCTGCAGACATTGCCAGGAAATTTATTGACCAGAACTGTTTGAAGCCGGGCTTTGTGAAGCCATTGGAGTGGGTGGTGGGTGCAATCTGGGAGAATGCCAGGTCCAAGTACTACCCAGCCCACACACGGGAGATCTACATTTGTGCACGCAGACAATTTCAATGCACTCAACTTGGTCTGACATTCAATAGAGAGAAGTGGATAGACTGGTAGCGAGGCAAAAGGCCTTTGCGCACGGAGTTGCATACTTATTTAGTTGGTCAAATTCAAGCATATAACACGTGCGATCAGCTGCCATTTCTTTTGCTGTCAGTATGCGCCGCGTCCCTCTCATCCCCTCTCCGTCAGTCAGCAGTGGAGCTCATTTCCAGAGGGCCAACCTACAGCCGCAGGACATGGTTTTCACAGTTTCTGAAACTGAAGAGTCTAACGTCATAATGTAGAGCCAAATGAAGAAATACAAAGGGTTTAGGAAGGAAGAAAGGTCATCGCCCTTGCTGGAGACCATTGCTATTGGGTTCCTTAAGGATTCCTTACTGATATGATAATGTAATGCGTGTTCAACAGTTTGGCAAGCCTCCAATGTTTTGGTTGTGGTGAAGCATGAACATTAGAGGAACATGAACAGCAACAAGTTTTTGTTGGGCTTGGGATGGCTTGGGCTGTTCGTTTACCCCTGTTCTTTTGCGTGCGTACAGGATCCGGAACGAGTCCCTGTCCCGCCAGGCACACCTCGAAATGGAGTTTCCAAGATAGAGTCGCAAACCTTTCAAATCGGAAGCCCTTGTTACAGTGTTTGCCTTGTTGCTACATTTGCTACCATGTTCATCAATGTTCTTTCTTTAGGGGGGAGGCCATCGCTATTAGGTTGGAGGCCATCGCTACTAGGGTGGAGGCCATCCGGGGTTGTATTGCTCGAGGTCCATGCTAAGGGACCAAAATCTTGACACCGACACCCGACATTGTGTGGAGATTGAATACAGATCATTCTCAGGATCGCTGTGCTGACAGGTCTTGAATGAGGTTCTTTTCTTTCCTTCTCCTGACGAGACATTCTTCCATACGCTGGTGCGGAAGCCTACTTACACAGCAGGGCCTAGCTACCTTAATATCACAGAGTACCATCAGGTTCTTATGATTCTTATGCTTGCATAAGTTGGCCCTACGATGACATTCTGCGAGGGTCCTGATTCCTCGTCGCTCACATGACAAAACAGCTGTCATTGGCAGAGTCATTGGTGCCATTTGTTGCTCAAGGCGATGAACTCACATTTTTGCAGATCCTATGCCACGTGTGCAGAGAATAAATTCACACGGAAGAAATCCTGGGAGGGCGGAGAGAGAACGATTGAAGCTGAAGCGCATGCTGATTCCACAGCGCCAGGTACAACTTTCACTTTCACCACACAGAAGGGCACTTTTTGGATCAGTCCTCGCGACTTGGAATCGCAAGGGGCTCCTGGCCTTACTACTAGGAGCAGGGACGCTACTAGGGCTCCTGGCCTTACTACTAGGAGCAAGGACGGTACTAGGGACTCCTGGCCTTACTACTAGGAGCAAGGACGCTACTAGGGGCTCCTGGCCTTACTACTAGGACAAGGGACGCTACTAGGGGCTCCTAGCCTTACCACTCACGGAACTTGCGGTCGATGTCTGTCGCTCGCTTCCTGCGGTCCTTCTGGCCTTACTACTAGGAACAAGGGATGCTACTAGGGGCTCCTGGCCTTACTACTAGGAACAAGGGACGCTACTAGGGGCTCCTGGCCTTACTACTAGGAACAAGGGACGCTACTAGGGGCTCCTGGCCTTGCTACGAGGAACAAGGGACGCTACTAGGGGCTCCTGGCCTTCCTACTAGGAACAAGGGACGCTGCTAGGGCTCCTGGCCTTACTACTAGGAACAAGGGACGCTGCTAGGGGCTCCTGGCCTTACTACTAGGAGCAAGGATGCTACTAGGGGCTCCTGGCCTGACTACTAGGAGCAATGTTTGCTACTAGGGCCTCCAACCTACTAGCAAAAGTCTTCGCGACTTGGAATCGCAAGCTTGCTTGGCGTGCATTGCCAACTGAGACGCACCACAGATCATGTCATATTTACTATTCTTGCTTGACGCGGATGCTAAGATACGTATCAGCACCCCTTTTCTGGCACCTTCGCCCGATCTCCAAGGCAAAGGTACACTGACTTTCCAACAGGAAGCCCTCCGGTGCTCACACTGAAGGAAGTGCCTTTGCTCACGGAGGTCCGAGTCAGACCCTGAATTTGAGTGGGCATGGTGTTTCAGTCACTCTAGGTCTTGTTCAGGTGTAAGGGCATTGCCAGTCGAACTGATGCAGACATATTAATATGCAGATTTATAGTCTGGGCATGCTGCAGTGCAGACCTGAAACAAGTATCAAATGATGTGCGCAATCCATGTACGTCCGACTCATATGTTCAATCTCCAACAGAAGGTTCGAGCTTTTCACCCGATCATCTTCGCCCGCAAGTTCGACGCATCCAATCACTCCAGCATTCGAAGCTTGGCCCAGAAGCGACAAGGGTTGAAAGGACGCTTTGCTTTAGGGCAGGTGAAAATGAACTATATAGAGTATCAATAGATGGACATGATGAATCAACAGATCTACAACATTCTACAAGAATGCATATGGCTGCAAGTAGCCAGCACGTCTCCACAATTGGCCTGGAGATTAAACTTAGAGGGTTCTTCGTGTGACTGAGGTCTGGAAGAACTTTCACCTCTTCGAAAGGCCATCAATCGCTGGGCTCCTGCAACAGGCCAGGATATCAAGCCGATTCAGCTCAGAAGCTGATCCTGCCCCAGAATGTCCAAGTAAAGATGGTGTGGAACGGTGGAACGCTTTGCAGATGTAGACAATTTATGTAGACACTAAAAAATTTCCTGATGTTCATGTTATCCTAAGACTTTTCCTAAGACTTTTCAAGATGTCTTGGTGTGGGTCGAATGCGTCTTCGTTTCTTCATACATTGATTCAAGCCCTAGGGGCACGAGACACCCAACATGCACCAAGCTTTTTCTCGAGCCTGAGCTGAATGTTTGATTCTATTTGCCGGATGAATTAAGACCAATCCCACCATCACAAGGCATTGCACTCTGTTTGAGACCTTCAACGGTCAGGAAGCTTCAGCAAGATCCTGGATGCAGTCAGCCATGGAGACCTCAGAGGTGCCAAAGCACAGTGAGCAGTCTCTTTTGAGCCTTCCGATACCACTTCTAGATTAGTACATTACATAGGTGTTTAACACACAATGTGTACTCATGTGATACTATAACCAAGTGTTCATGAATACTCGGCCGAAACGGAGCAAATCTGGAGCGTTTTTCGGGGAATGGTTTGAAACAATAGTTATGCAACAAGCTGTGACAGGAATTGAAAGACGATTCTGTAGACTGCCAAGACGCAAAAGCGCCGCCACGAACTCAGGTGCTGAGCAACAGCTGTCGTCAACATCGATCTTTGACACCCTGCCTGCCAGCTACCGTCTCTATGTGCAGCATGCGTTCCGATGCTCAGGATCAGTCCAAATTGGATGCACTCGCGGTCTACTATCACCTTCAAGTAGTGATTCAAGTTCAGACACTAGTGAACAAGCTCCGATTGCGTCCCAGCTCGGCACCTTTAGTGCCACTGAACCAATAGTCATACGTGTAGAAAGACGAAGGAGTGCCTGAAACTGGTTCACCTATCTTTCACGTTTCATGCGGAGGCACAGTGCGCAGCCACACTTCCGCGAGGTGGGACAACGGATACATGTTCTTGCCAAAAACATGGCTGAGAATACATTGAAAACCTAAATTGCAGCGCTTGTACTGACTGGAGCTGTGATGTTGCTCATACGTAGGATAGTACTTGTTTGATTTGCTGCATGTGACAATCACTCAAGGGCCAGTCAATTCTTGCCTTTAAAGCTCCAGTAGTCCATCAGCCAGCAATGTGGGCTTGTGCCAGAAGGCAAGAGTGAATGGCACGCTGTGGCTTACTGAAAGATATGCCGTTCCACAGGAGCCGAGTCAGAGTTTGGATACTGCTTTGACAGTTTTGAAGTCATAAAGACTAGTGTAGCCAGAGCTGAAGGGAAAGCCAGATGACAAGCAATGGATAACTTGCCTGACACGACGCCAAAAGACAACAGGATTATCGGCAATTATCGGCTATAGTATTGGTGGCTTCACTGCTGACTCATTTAAACATGCTTCCAAGTCGTTGCTCCCAGCACCTTCAGAGGATTTGCTTTGGACGCACTCACCCATACAATGGTTCTTTCCTCGGACATCGGTTTCCAGTCTTCGACTTTTGCAGTGCTTGCTTGGTCCTTGATTGCCTCATGTTCATGACACTTTCATGTTCGGGTTGAAAGTGGATTGACTCTAGAGTGGTTTGCCTTCATGTTTTGCCTATGTTTGCCTCATAAATCCGGCCTCCAAGCACTCGAATTTGTTGATAGTCGCAAATCATCCACTGTTTATGTACGATCAAAGAAAGCCAGGGGCCAGGGGGCAACTACTGCAGTGCCGTCCTTCCTACTTATCCTTGTTTTGCAGCCGTGTTTTCCAAGGATCCGCGTGGGCACAGGCCTGCCATGCATGTTTTGTTCGATGTGGATTAAAGCCGATGAAATGCCACGGGATGTTTAGTAGAAACAAGAAGCTACTAGGAACAAGTGCCACGCTAGTAGTAACAGGTGCCTTACTAGTAGTAACAAGAAGCTAGTAGAAACAAGAAGCTACTAGGAACAAGTGCCACGTTGGACCTTGAGAGGCTGGAATTCCTCTGACCTGCAGTTCCATGGTGCGGTCTCTGTCTTGAGCACCCTGGAGGCGCCCGAAACAGTTCTCTGGGTGCAGCTTGAGCTTGCAGTGAATTTGGTTTGTGAACCAAAAGAGTGGAGAGTCGCAGAGGTGGTTTCAGCGAAATGGAAAGAACGATCCAACTCCGGTTTGGCTTTAAGGACGACATCCGCTGTCACAGGGTCATCGAATCGTGGGTCGCCCGAAACAGCCTGGATGAAGACAATCAAAGTAGGAAAACAGCTGTTCAAAAATCATATGGCACTTGCATCAGGCACAACAGGGACTTTGGGCAGCCTTCTACTGGCACCTCGGGCAACCAGCACGTCATCTACAAATCAGTTGGGACACCTGGCATGACCGGGTCACTGCTCAATTGCAAGCTGTGAGTCATGGCCAAAAAGGCTGGCACACAAACTATCACTGACTTCATGGGGCCACAATGCAGCTGCTCAGAGTGTGGAAGCATGACAACCTCATCATTGGAGTCACACGCACACCCGCCCAGTTTGGTGTTCCTGAGGTTGGTCAAGCCCAAATGGCCGGAGAATATGGGTTAACCAGGAGCCGATCATACTTGATTACCGGGTGGAAAAGATGAGTTCGAGTGACGCAGAGTGTCACATACCAAATCAGATATTCAAAATATCGAAACACCGCAAGTGCGGACTCCAGAGGGCCTTACAGTCATTTGTAAGATAAAATACGACAATTAGTTTTGTCCAGTGGAGACATCTGGAGACCATTGTAGGCTACGCACGCTGCACTTCTTGTCAGAATCCACTGGTTCCTTGCTCGTCCGACCCCCTGAGCAAAGGAGCTTCCAGCTTATCAGCTTTTCAGCGTAGCGAAAGCTCCCCTACAAGGCAGCGAATTGCACCCCTTTGCGATGTGAAGATTGTGAAGGATCGGACGAGAGTTTCAGGGAATGATGATCCCACAACATCGCTACTGAAGGTGGCTTGGATGGGATCGAATCTCCCTTTGGGTCCATAATAGGCCTGCCACTTGGGCACCCAGAATCACCAGAGTCACTATGTTGCTCACATTGTGAGGCTAAGTTCATGCTACCCATGGCAGGTGTCCTCTCACTTGTTTGAATCGCAGGTGTGCCTGAAGCTGGGTGGTGGCTTGTGCCTGAGTGAAGGGTACAAGAAGCTGCGATGCGGAAAGGCATCCCTTGAAAAAAAAGAGTCTGTTGAGCAGTTCGTTCAGTCCGGTTCAGTCTGAAGAAATTAACAGGAGTCTTCAGACCAGTCCATCAGGCCGTGACATGGGACGGTCTGAAGAACCGAGCCAACGGAGTGACGGTCGTCCCAGGTTGGTGGAAGTCGCCACAGGTTCGGCCCAATTTGCCAAGTGTATTGATGGAAGTCGTTGGGTATGGCAAAGGATACACATACAAACTGGCCATACAAATTGCTAACTACATGGTCCACGATGTCCACGGCAGATATTATGCCGTGTGTCAAATCAAAGGTGGCATTGTCAACGTGTTTGTTTTCCATTGGTTTTAACAGTGCCAAACACAGATTTCACTGGAAGCTTGATTTTATTTGTATTTCCATTGGCGTTAAGATGTGGAAGCTCCTGGCCACTGCGTTTCATGTCAGGAAACGTGGTTTTGAAAAAACCGAGAACTACTTTCAACCTGCATTGAATACATATGCTTCTCTTACATCTAGTAACATGTACTTCCCCAAATCTAAGTTTCTGGTCAAGCAGATCTTGGACATTTACGTCCCAAGCAATGAGTTGGTAGTCTTCTCCTTCCTACCGCGGACCAACGGGTGTAGTGGGTTGACCTCACGCTCCTACCTAGAACAAAACCATTTGATGGCCAAGGACACATCTGCCCCGCCGAGTTTCCAGCAAACTTTCACTTCTGCAGGGCGATCAGTGCTTGCAGCAACTCTTGTGGATTCAGTAGCCCAAGGCTTTGCCTCCACTGCAACTGTTTTGTCCCCTTCGCTCTAAACTTGTCTCCTTAACCTATGGTTCAACATGGTTCAACAGAAAACTTGGACCGATACAAAAATGCAACATTCGAGGCCCCCTGCCAAACAACGCGGATCGAAGACGGATCCAAAACAAACGCTATTATTCCCTCACCCCCACCCGCCCAGCCCCACCCACCCACCCCGCAGCGGTTGGGGCTGGTGGGGACTGAAACCACCCTAAAGTCACCCATGCTAAATCAGCTCCTTCTGACAGCACCAAATACAATGGAGAAGTACAGCTCCAAGTCTTGAGACAAGGCTAGCGGCCTACACCAAGAAAAATGTGAAAAGACTGTTTTACCTATATAAACAAAGTCTGGTTGCTGACCATTCTGGTCCTTCTACGGCTGGGTCTTTCTACATTCCTTTACCACTTTAACACCGAGAAGAGCTGGTTTGTACATGTGATGATACTTGTATGATGAGTCTGTCCAAAGAAGACAATGATGCAGGCCATGCTGTGAAAAGCTAGCAAACGCACCAGCTTCTTGTTTGAGAAAGCCTATGTTTGTCCCTTGAGATGCTGCTACCTGCAAGACTTCCAGACATCAACAAATTCGATCCAACCAAGCACCTGACTTGATAACGGCAGAATTCTTGAGGACTTATTCCCTGACTTAATTTGCAATCCAGCTGATGTTGCTTGGTGCCTGCCAAAACAATCAAGACATGGGCATACATTGAAATTCCTGGAACCTCCAGAATCTATTATATATGTGTTATTTGATCTTGCCAATGTTAGTTTCTAGGAGGTTGGGATTGAGATGTCAACGGGGTTTGCTGCAGGTTATCCTCAACCCGGCCTTCAAGATACTCAGGCAAAGCTTCAGGCATGCCGGAGATTGAGTCTCGAAGGGTTGGTTGGTGTCTGGCTGCCTGCGCCTTTTTGTGGTTGCTTCTGCCTGCGTTGGTTCTTTTGGTTGTTGATTGCGTTATTAGACAATGTGTTTACATCGCAACATGGGTACAGCGCGTGCATGCATCATACAAACTATTTCCTTCACCCTATTTCAACCATTTTCAACCCACCGCAAACCGTGCATGACTCATGTCAGTGCACAGAAAATAACGGTTTGATCCTGGCAACGGTCGGAAGAGACTTGTGAAAATGCCAGGTACGTGTTGTATCTCGGCGCTTCTTCCTACATGATAGCAGCACGCCACAGGGTGACTTGACGCAGGCCATCAAGGACATAAGTTGTTGGGCTAAAAAGCAAATAGCATTGTTTACACCTTAGACTTAGACTTGGTTTCGAGCATATAATTAATAGATACATACTATGTGTATTTGTGTGTGATATTGTGCCAACTGCCCAATTGCATGGTGAGCGTTCCGCCTCGTCCCAGCTATGACAGCCTTCTATGACAGCTGAATCATGTAGAGTCGCAACCGCACAACAATGGTGCTTTGACGTTTGTCAATCACATGTACCATGGATGAAGTATTTTTTGACGTTCATCTTGCTGTTAGGGGTTTAAAGATGCGACATTTGTCGCTTTGGTCCAGTATGAATCGCAGTCCCAATATGTTCCAGGAGTTGTTCAGCTTCGTGATCCCAGATGTGCTGAGCTCAATCACTAGATGCCTATGTGATCAATGCATCTGTTGGCCAAGGTCAGGTGATCTGTGTCAGACGAGATCTGCACTGTGCGGATGGAGAAGGCATGGTTGCAGGTGAAGTGCCCAGAGTTGAGAATCAATGAGAGGTGAGTGGAAACGGATGAAAAAATGTGACAAAAGGGGCATTGTGGCATTGCTTGCAGAAGCATCTCCAAAACAACGGTTTTTCTAAGTTGCGGCACTTGTGCGAGGACCTTTGCTTGACCCTTGCAGATCCGAAGCACTGCGTTCAGGCCATTGAGAAGTCCGATTCATTCGTTGTTCTTTCGGTTTGGTCTCCAATGTTTCGGCCTCTTTCAAAGAAGTCCGAAAGTCATACTTGTATTATTTGCATCTGCACGTGTTTCAAGTTGGCCAAAGCTTAACATCCCACTTGTAGCCTCAAGGCGGCGGTATTTGGTATTTGCAGGACCAACATTCTCTCAAGAACTCTGCCTCGTGTAAGGTTTGTTGCGGGAGCTGAAGGTCTTGAGGACTGATACTGAATGATGAGATGTATAAAGTGGCAAAAAAAACTCGTTTTCTTGAGCCAAGGTTTTAGGTACCCCCAAAACCCAGCAGGATTCAGCCGCGAGTCCCACCAAGCTGCTGACGCAGTGATACTATGTAGCAATTGAATACAAGTTCTTCAAAGCAAACTGACTGTCTCATTCTCGTGGGAGAAATTGCTTGTATTTCTCGCGGGCTTCCTCAGTAAGAGATTTGCTCCCTGTGAGGAAAGGAACACTCATGAGAAGTTTCCTTTGGCTCTTCATTTTGGTGAACAAGTAGATTCAACGAACCAAAGGTGGCCACGGAACCCTGCTGGTTCCAACCCCAAAACGGACAGTTCGCCTGGAGGGGAAGAGAGTGGACCAGCACTGGCACGGAGCTTGGTTGTCAAAGTGCCCGCGCAATGCAGGACATGAACCCCGAGTTGTTTGAAAGTCATTAGTCTGGCATGTGGATTTCAAAGATGTGGCCTGATCACAGCAAGAGGGAGACTATGTTCACATATTTTCACCATGTTGACTTGCTTGTGTTGCTTCCTGCACAGCCCATAGAGCCCAGTACGACCACTGGCACTGATACCCGTGTAGACATAGCTATGGACACACACTTGTTAGTTGAAGTCTTTCATGAGCTTCCCATCTATCTATACAAGATGTGGATTGAAGCGAGTCCTCTTGAAGTAAAGCAGCAGAGCAAGTACAGCAATGCACTGTTTTTGTCACGCATCCTCCCAGTTTTCTCCTTGCGGCTTGTTCTTCGGAGCCTTTCACGTTGGATCAGTACATCGATATTCTGAGTTGGAACCATCCATGTGTGTTGTTCAACATCCTTCGAAAGTGATCAATCCTTTTCTTGGAAGATGGTGAGCACTGTCCTTAGTTAGCCTTAGTTGGTGCCATCTAACTTGACCGCATGAAAGAGCAGTTTGGGTCACTCACCCGGCAGACTGGTGTAACTTGGGCAGACCACGCATGGCTGAAGTGAAAAGACTGGTTGGTCTAACAGCCTAAGAAAATCCAATGACGCTGCACCGGCTCAATTGAAGCCCAGTGGCTTTGCAGTGCCCGTGTTGCACAAATCTCCGTGGACCATGCCTTCGTCGAAAGGATGCTGAAGCTCGGCAGCTGGCAGCTACGGAACCTATGCTTTGTTTTGCCTGTACGTCCCAATCTCATTCTGCTTTGGAATTGACGATTCGGACTGCTTCGAAACATTGAAAGAAAAGAAAGACGGAAATGCCAAAAGCCTTTGAAAAGCCTTTGAGCTGCAAATACTGTATCACGCCGAGGCATGGATGGAGAACGATTCCGACCCCTGCTGTGAAAAAAAGCAAAGTTCCGATTTGCGCAAAGCAGGAGAAACAAGCGCAGCAGGGCATGAGGAAACTTCAGATTTTCTTAGTTGTCTCTTTCGCCGCACCTTGGAACTAATTTAAGTCTAATAGAAATGCCTGTGAAACAGAATTTCAGAACGCCCGTTTCAAGAGGACGCCACTTGGAAAATAAATGAACATAATATTAATATGTTTGATGTTCTCGGAGCTTACTCCACCCACTTCGCATGAACCACAGGCCCGCATCGGCGTACAATTGGCATCCTGGCCTGGGGGAGGCTCCGATTTTGGTGTGGCATGGAGCCATTGCACATAAATTGGATTAAATTTGGTGATTTGGTGATCAAGACTGCGAGGGGCCTGCTGCAAGGATCATGTTGAACGGCAATGATTTAGCGTTGTGAACATCACAGTGATCATTGGGAATCGGGTAGATTTCTTAGACTTGCACCCGGTTGCGTAGTTTGTTTCGTTCCCAATCATTCAACAAATACACCCGCAATGAGGAGTGTTTGACGACCAAAACGTGCTAGGATGGACCAAAGGCGTCGGCAGTATGGAAGCCAAGTTTGAATGCCACGGTAACTGGTGTTGCTGCATGTTTAGGGAAGCGCAGTATGTGTGGAGGCCGCAAATCATTGTGACCTCAAAAAGTCTTGGCAAAGCGGCTGTTTGTCAAGCAAGCCATTACTTCTGATGTTGCCACCCGAGGTCAAGTGATGGGATGCGATTCAGCCTATTTTTGGCTGGAGTTTTGGAATTGCTGTCCATGCAATGCTGGCTGCTGGGAAAACGTTTTGAAGGAGCACAGATCGGATGCAGAATGCACGAGAAGTTCTTTCCCCGTATCGATTTGGGCGCGACCTTTGCAAAGGATTGAGATTCAAAATTTACAGCAAGGCCAACTCTGAAGTTGATACGTGAATGCTGTGGTTGTGCAAAAGACTGCGTCATCTGGAAAGCCTAATAATCCAACAGTATCCAACAGTGATATCAATGAGATCGGCTTTGGTGTGCTTTGTCAAGCAAAGTCCCCCGAACGGACAAGAGGCGCACTTCCGAACCATATGGCTGTTGCTGATCAATTGACACGGCAAAACCCAGCAGGGAGCGTCGCTTTTCTGGATGACATCTTGTGAGATGTGAGATTTTGAGACAATTTCCTCCTGGCGTGGGAGTGTCTAAATTGACTGTATATACTTTGCACGCCTCAAGTGCGGCTTAAAAGAAGCTCGCTGGCAGTAGCTTGGGACAACTATGCAAGTGAGCGTCGCAATGTTACATGGTCTAACATGGCTTTGGGGTGCACTTCTCAAAAGAAATCAAAAGCACATCTTACCTGGAAGGAACTGAATGAACTGGAAGGGAAAATCTTGAGATGGATGTTTTGCGGTTTCTGCCGTGCTGCTGCAGTGTTGGGTTCGAGAAGAAGACAATCATCGGGTGGTGGGCCAAGATGGATTTCATGGCGCAAAGGCAGGCACCTCAGTAGTTTGTGGAGAGACAATGATAGAGATGCAACTGGGGTGACTAGGGCCACTATTGTGCTAGTCAGGCTGGTTGCATTCCTTGTGCTTGGCAAGACTTGAATCGGGTTCGGGTTTGAGATGCCAGAAACAGATGTTTTTTCATGAGAACTTCCCGGTTCCTCGATGTTCTTGGAGGCCGGAAGCGCAGGAGTTCGTGCGACACGTAGAGGAAGGTTGCCCGGAAGCCCGGAGCACAAAGACCACGGTCACACACAATCACAGGAGTGCCAGGGAAGAAATCAGCCAAGCAATACGAAACATAAGAGGTAAAACCATGCAAAACCCAACCAAGATGTGCATTGAATACCCACTGATTCGGCGACTGCTTTTGGCTTTTAGGATATCTCCCAGATGATTTTCTGCGACAAGTATCATTATAGATCATTGATTACATGTGTGTGTGATTGTGTGTGTATATACAGACATATATATCTATATATTTGGTGTTTTGTTGGTAGCATGTGCGTACAATCATCGATTTACCATAGTTGTCCATGGTTTACCTTTGTGTTTTCAACAACTTGATCACTTACAGTTTGTGGTTCAAGGCCCATACCGAGCTGATGATGTGATGAAGCCAGAGACGGCGGTGTCGACTGGAACGACGCTGGCATCAATAGTTTGGACTTGGTACTGATGTCGTGAAGCTATGAGTATCTCGAACATGTGTTTGTCTTCCTTTTGCCATTGATATGCCTTTGAGGACAATTTTCGTGTGTGAATTCGATGGTGGTGTTGTCATGGGGGCAGACTCGCGAACATCAACTGGCAACGCTCTGAGCCTTTCCTGGTGGTCCTTGTGCGAAATGAATGCTTTTCAAGATCCTTCGTCCATCTCTTGCTGCGCTGTCAACAAATAATCAGTGGTCAGTTGATAGCACAAAACCACAAACATCAAGCATACGCAGAAGTACAGAATGCTTTCAAACAATACAGAATTGATGACAAGTCATCCATTGATCAAAGTCAATTCCCTCTTGGATTGCTATTAGTTGATGGGCGTTACCGGGATTCTTCTTTGCGGTATCATGCAGTTCACTCAGGTCAATACGTGGCCAACCGAGCTTCGCGAAAGATCTCCAAGGCCAATTTCCCAGCACAAGAGGAAGCGTATTTGCTGAATCACAAGTGGACAGAACTATCTCAATGATGCTTGTGTGCGTGTGTGAGACCAGGGATTGGATTTGAGGGTTCATGATGAGGATGGCGGCATTGCAACCAGAATCCGTATTCATTACAGTATCTGTATATTGTATGCCTTCCCAGTCCGAACGTCACCACTACTAGTTACTAGCTGTTGGTCATTGACCTCACGGCCTCAACACTCCGAAGTAGTAGCGATGCCCAAAATGTTCCTAGTAGCGTCTCTTGCTCCTAGTAGCAAGGCCAGGCGCCCCTAGTAGCGTCCTTGCTCCTAGTAAGGCCAGGTCGTGTTTCGAGCTCTTCGATGTTTGGAGCCGTCCCCACCGGTAGGTGCATGACAAAATCTTTGTGTGTCGATGCGGAAGTGCGGCTGATACCCAAGCTGGAATCTCAGAGTGAGCTTTGCGCAGGATCTTGTTTGCGTCTGCATGTTAAAGTCTGCGTGTGATGGCCTGTTTAGATCAGTTTCAAGGTTCACGGTGTTCAATGAGCGATGTCAACGTCAACATTTAGATTCAAGTTTAACCCAATAGGATGTCTTTCCAGTTGTTAAGGCAACTTTGCTTTTCTTGAACTGGAGATTAAGTGTAAGTCAAACATGAGTGACCGACAGCTGGCGAGTCAAAGACAGCTGCTGACAACCAGGCATTGACCACCTTTGTGGTTCACTACTTGGGGCAACATGCTGTAGAGCTTGGGCCGGGAACTGAGCAAAACCAAGTTCATCCAAGAATCTACACAGACAGCAGAAAGGAGATCCAACTTGGCGTGACTGGCCGCAGGAAGGCACCAACGGTCAACACAGCCGCAAACCTCTTCAAGATCATGGCTTACAACAACAAGGACTGAGAATCCCATTGCCCAGTGCAGTGGACATGGCAGGGAGCTATCTCAATCAGTATCGGCAAGTATCAGACAGTGTGCACTTTGCTGGAGAAGCAATCATGTATCGCGGTACAGACATGGTGGAGCTTGAATACTGCATGTGGACTTGCTGTGCATTTGTTGCATTCGGATGTACGAATTTCCAAGCGCTTACAAACCGTAGGACCATTTGCTGGCTGGCCTCATTGTCGCTGGATATGATGAGAAGAAGGGAGGACAGGCGCGAAGAGAGAGGGTTGACACAGTTTTGCACTTGCACAGCACTTTCCAGGTAAAAGGATATATATATATAATTGGATTAGTGATTAGTAAAGGAACAAGACCAAGGATATCTCCGTGCTTTGACATGGGCCAGTGAATGAGGTCTACTCCATCCCTCTGGGTGGAGCACGTGTTCGTGTTCCCTGGGCCTGCGATGGTTCTGGCTCTGGCTATATCAAGGGCTTCATTGATGCCAACTATCGACCTGGCAACGTGGCCTACCAAGGGTTGGAAGTGGTGTAAACCTGGAGAACGATTGCATCAAAGGAAGGTGCTTGATAGAAGCTTATTTAATAAAGCCATGTAAGGCATTGTTATGATGTGACACTTTTGAATAAGGCATCTTTCCTTGCTGTAACTGTACAGCACTCCTCCTTACATCCTCAGTGTGTACGCGCATTTGCTTTTGTGTGTCTTTATCGAATATATGGCTTGTAAGAGATCTTTGGTGGAATTGTTTGTAGTTGTTGCAGGTCACAGGCAGGTTGCAAGGGGTTGCAGGTCTTGCCAGCTGCTCGACTTTACAAGATTGTTGCAAGCTTTTACATCCAAGGTATGTCAAAAGCGGAGTGTGTGGAGCTGCTTGGAAGAACAAAACAGAATACAGCCATGGGCCCGCAGCTGTGTTAACCAGTGCCGCATCTACGCCAAAATCTTGCCCCTATAGTTGTTCACCTAAGATGTCCGCAAAAAGGCCCAAGTGCCGGACATTTGGTTGGGACCTCTATTTCCTGTTGAGAAAGTCGCCAATCTATTCCAACTCCACGACCCACTGTGCGATCACTGTATGCCACTGAGTGGTCTTGAAAACTCTGGAGGTTTGTGCAGAGAGCCATCAGTTTGGCCTTGACTCGGGATGGCAGTTCCGGTGGCATGGTGCGCACATTGGTCATCACCAAGGACAAGGTGCCGTGTGACAGTGTGTGATTTCGGATAGGCTTGACAAGACCACAAGAAGGCACAGACCTTCCAGGCAAATGTGCTGGAAGTCCTGCAAAACAGCATTGATATGCACTGGAAGTCCTGTACATACAGATCGAAGTCCAGGATACTGCGGATCATAGCACGCGTTGAACGGAGGGTCGTATTCCAGGTGGAGGAAACGAACTTGGAAGGCAACAAGCTGCCTTTTGGACCCATGTAGAGGTTTGCACCTGAGCCTGGCTTGAGCCTCCCAGTTGACTTTGGCGGAAGCATTTTCTGCGGAGGTCTTTGAAGTCTTTGCTTGTTTTGGAGTCTTTGAGGTCGACTTCCTGATCCACCCAACTGCTGGCACGGCCGAGTGTCAGGCCTAGATCCCAGCAGGTATTGCCAGAGCAGTACTGACCAACCCACTGTATCAATTATTGAATGAAAATACTGCCCAAGCTTCTTCTTTGAATTGCAAGTTTCATAGATGCTAAGTAGTTATCGCACTGCCTGATCCTTGTGGTTTCGTTCTGATGGCAAGGTCCAAAGCGCAATCCCGAACAGAGCTGGCCTTCACAGGGCATGCGCATGAATACTAAAAACAAAGTCCGTCGCGGGCGAATCGATCCAGCTGTGCCTGGCATGACTTTTGCTGGGACTCGCCAGCTCCGCAGCTGCAAAGTGATCAAAAGTGAAGGACCAACAAACAACTATAAACGGATTATATAAGTGGTGGTGGGTAGTGGCATGTAGTGGCTAAGGTCCTTGCTTTTCATTTGAGCTATTTGGCTCCACATGTGTATCACATTCTGTCATTCCCCGCATTGCAAGCTCATTCTATTGGTTTCTCCGAGCATCCAGGTTTCCCCCCCTATGGACCCACGTTTTAAGGGTGTTTGTTCAATGACCTCAGGTGAGGCTGGCCCTGAAAATTCTACAACAAAAGCTATGCCATAAATATGAACATTTTACAACATGAATCAATGACCAAGTGAAAGCATCAGTGACAAGCCTAATGTCAATAGGCATAAAAGCAAGACCGTTACAGTAGATCATTGGCAAATCGTTGGTTCAGACCTATGTGGCCCACAAGCTGTTGGAGAGGCTCCTTGTCAAGCTTATGGAAACTTGAATCGATTCCAACCCAATAGCAATGGCCTCCAACCTAATTGCCATGGCCTCTAACCCAGTAGCGACGGCCTCCAACATAAAAGCGATGGCCTCCAACTGAAAGCTCAAAATTCAAGACTTTGTCCCAGGCTGCTGGGCCTGGCTACAGTCCAAGCCACAGCCTGTGCTAGAAGATGTGGTAGCAGAGGCCCGGAAGATCCTTTGATGCTCCAGAAGCATTAAGCGTGCCAGGCACACATGATCTAACATCACATGTGTTTTTGGTCAGCAGATGTGCTTTCTACATGCAGGCTTGGTGCCGTGTGCTTGCCCTTCCTAGTGGAGGCCCAAAGAGCTGACACTAGACTAGCGCAAAAGGCTTAGGTGGTATCAAGTGAAGTGAAGCCGTCTCATGTTTGTGAGCAGTCGTTTGCTGCTGGTTTGCTGCTGCTGCTGCTGCTGCTGCTGCTGGTGCTGGTGCTGCTGCTCTTGGGTAAACATGTTTCATTCATACGTTCATTCGAGAACGGTGTGGCATCGAGATGTGTGGCCTAAAGTCATGCAAGCAAATATGTTGCCCATCGGGAATTCACATGACTTTCTACACAACAAGAAACACCTTGGATGCGCTTTGTCATTATGATTCCTTGAAGCATCAAATTCTGAAAATGTTTGCTGATGGCTCATTGTGCGCCCTGGTTTCTCCATGTGTTGCCCTTTAGAGCTGTTTTGACGTGTTGGTTTTGACTTTCTGCTGTTGATGTGACGTTCTTCCATGGTGTGACTTATACCCAGTTGATGATGTTGATGTAACTTAAACATACTTGAACACTTTGCTCGTATATAGTATCTCATAGTAGCTTTATGATGCGCGGAAGTTGCAAGGAGTTGCTTTATTCCTGTGAAAAGACTTCACACGGCCAAAGCAAAATGCACTTTGCATAGGTGTTCAACCCAGCGATAGCTTTGTTGCGCTGGGCGGCGAGTCACTGTTGGCTTTGCGGCCGGGACATCAGGGAGCGGAACTGCAGAAACTGCATGAGACCGCATAACACCCCTTGGCAACAGTGCTTGGAGTTGTACATGACATGACTTCCTACTGTGACTATGACTATAACTGATGAAGGCACTGGCTCCTGACAAAAGAGCGCTAGAAAGTCTGAGCACACCAGAGGCATCCTCTTGGCTTGGAGAAGTAAAGAAATAGAGTGTGGAGAGAAGATTTTGGGCAAGCCCATTTCACGGTGGAATCAGTGTCACCCAAATCAGCTTTTCTGACATGACATCGACCGCTTGCACCACAATATGCCACAATATGCCACAATCCTATTTTGATCAGCTTCGAAGAGGGCAAAGTTTTCCGATAATCAGTTAGATAGTTCTGTGCACGTTTGCCAGGGTTTGTGCAGCCTTGCGCTATGAGTTTGCAGGGAGTGAGGCCTGAGAAGGTTGCCACCTTGACTCATACAAATGCCTATATACTTGTTTTGTTTCGTTGAACTGCATTCATCCGATGGCGATTTGCATATCCCCGCTGTTCCGCCGACAGGTGCCAGACGACGATGAGGCTCCGGGCGGAGACCAGGTGCAGCGACAATTCATCGACCGAGCCGCATGTTTATCCACAACTTCCTTCAATACAGAAAACATAAATGAGCAAAACGACAACAGACAAGAAGCAATGACACATAGAGCACCAAACATAACCACAGCACATCCTGCCAGTGGCCACTAGTGGCCCAAATGTGGGGTCCTGCCAGTGCCACGCCAGTGCGGATCCACAACACACGATAGCAAGCACCACAAGAGACAACAAACAATCACAAACATAATGAAGGTACTACACGAAGCATTATATGTTATATAATATATTTAACAACTTAGGATGGCAAACAGTACAACAGACGACAAGTAACAACGACACCAATCGCAACACCTCATATAGGAACAAACCAGGTCGGGTGGGGATAGTTCAAAGTAAAGTATTGTTCTTAGTATTGCATATCTCAACTTATTTGAATTCGAGGTTCGCATGTGTCGGTTTGTTGCTGCTCAGATTGCATGCACTGGGTACCCTGTGGTAAACATGTTCTTTTAGAGCGGACTCTTATCGTTTCATGTCAGATACTTGATTTTGCATGGTGTTTTCTCACTTTGTTCATTATGTGTTTGATAAGTTTTCAGGCTCAGTATGGTCAGCTGTTTGGCGCTTTTGCCGTGTCCGAGCTCTTGAGAGCGCTGGGCGCTCGAAGCGCCACGGGTGTTTGGGGGGCAGAATTCTGTGCCCAATCCTTTCTGTATTCGATAACTACTAGCAATGGCCTCCAACCTAGTACCGATGGCATCCAACCTAATAGCGATGGCCGCTAATCCTTTCAGAATTTTGCAACTATATAGATGTTTACTGTAAAGATTTGCAAACTGGCGGTCTATGGGTTAGTATAGCATTGTGTAGCCGAAGTTATAGCATTGTGTGTTCATGCTAAGCAGAGTCTTAAGGGCGATGCACAGAGAGGTTTGAGCCCTGCTTTGCAGACCAGGCCAAGCCTTGCGGCATACTGTGAGTGTCTTCGGCTTCAGGGTGTCACTGGTGCACTAACTTCGACGACGTCGATCTCGGCATCTCACACAGGCAAGGTTAGTCTCAAGATGTCTCAAGAGTCCATTGAAGCTCGCAAATAGTGAGCTGGTTCACTGATTCACTAGTTCTATATAGGTGGTGCAGAAAACTCTGGAATCCTCAAAGAGAAGCCCTGCCTTTCTTGAGTCGCGTCATGATCATGGTTGATTTGCTGCCATTCCATGTTTGTGCTCAAGCCCTGTTTTGGGCCTCAATATGCACAATGCAGCCAAGCAAGGAAAACCCCAGGTGTCGGCCCACGCCGTGAGCGGAGTGTCAGGTCACGGGCAACAACCTGGGATGCAAAGTGGTTGGACAGCAGAGCCGTTCAGCAGCTTCGATGCATTTCCTGTTCTCTCCCAGGCAAAGAGCGCCTATCAGTGGCTTTGTAACGATGAAGCTGGGGCGAGGCTTACCTGGGAACGCTGCAAGGTCTTCGGACCTTTTATTTCACAAGCATGGTCTTTAATGGAATATTACAACGGATACTCAGAGCAGGCTATGGAGAGACAGTATGCCTTCTTTACAAACTTTAAGAGTACCTTTGTAGCTGCTGCAGAGTCTCTACCCATTGCTGCTCCCTTTCTTGCTTCCGCACATGCCTGCTCGGGCGACCGAAAAAGAGCGGAATGGATTGGGAGAAAGGCGTGTAGGAGTTGCTTGGTGGTGACGGCTGGAGGCACTGTTTGCGCTGCTGGGGGACCAGCGCTAGCCTCAAGCAGCTCCCTCATTGCCGTAGCTGCTGGAGCAGGAACGTTGACGGGAATCATGTGCGATGCATTCCTCGTTCCAAGACCCAGCGTGCCGAGACCCTTGACGCCAGGCCAACGCTTTGATTGGGCGGCCGTGCGCTTCTTGGATGCTTTGAGGGCCATGGCTGGGTTTGACCTGGTCCTGGTGTTTTGGCCCGAACGTGCTTCACAGATCTCTGTTTGGATTGAACCAATTTCAGTGGGTGATGCAGCACGGCTGGCAATGGGCCAAGGAACCTCAGCCGATGCTGCTGTTGTCGCCAGTCCTTGGAAGAACCATTTGTTTGACTTGGACAAATTTCCAAGTGGTGTTGATCACGTTTTCGTCATGTGGAAGACAAACAAAGGCCACTTGTTTGTCTCCGAACGTTTGCATGACGGACGTGTCTTGGTGGAAGATCTTCATAATGGCACCATGCTCCCCTTCGCGCACGGAAAGGCATTGCCCACAGAGGATTTGCATCGTGCCGCAGGTGGTGTGCCTGGCCATGGCGGCCATGGTCATGGTGCTGGTCCTTCAGCTGCAGGCAGCCAAGCCACTCTGGCAACAACAGCTGCAGAGGCTGCCAAGCAGATTTCAGATGGGAAAGCCCAGCTCTTTTCGGAGCACACACTCCAGGGAGGGCCAAGTGTTGTCCACTTCTTGGAAGTGGCTAAGGCCAAGTCTGCAGCAGGATATGACTTAATGCAAGCGAATTGTCAGCACTATGCTCAAGATGTGTGGAACTTTGCGGTGGGACATCGCTTGGGCATGCCCAACCAGGACTTCTTGAATATTTTCCAACTCTTTGGAGCACCAGCTCGCGGTGCAACAGTAACGCAACCGGGAGTGTTAGGTAATGCCTTGTATGCTTTACGAGATGCAGGGGCCTGGCGTTTGATCTTGGACGCAGCGTTGGTGAAATTGCCTGTACTACCAGCACACGTTGAGACTGAAGTGGAAGCTCCACGGACACGGACGGAAGACAGCCGCGTTGGCGGCCGTGCTGGCGGCCGTGCTGGCGTTGAATCAGCACCGCCCCAAAGAGAGCGGACCTGGGTTTAGAGAGCTCTATTGACCAAAAAGCGGAGCTGGAAGTTGTTCAACCTGTTTCTCGGCTTTGACCCGGTTTGCTCATTTCACACTCCCAAGAGGGGCCCTTCTTCCTTGACCATCGCAGGGGCTGAACGAGCTTTAGAAGTCTTGGAGGAGGCTGGCAGAGGAGCCATCGGATTTCTGATTGTGAACAAACAGCTAACAGACACCCAAGCCAAGCTTTGGTTGCGCAAAAGCGGGTTTTGGATGATGTTTGAGACGCAAGCACTGGCCTTGTGTGTCTCGTACCCTGCCAGACATCTGGACGACGTTTATTGTGCCAATCTGCACGACAACGGGGAGCAGGTGAGGTTGCGCAAAACGTCCTGTCATTCATTCTTGTTTCTAATGGCTTCTTGCTCCTAGTAGTAAGGCCAGGAGCCCCTAGTAGCATCCTTGCTCCTAGTAGTAAGGCCTTTGTATCGGCAGGCGCTCGGGAAGCTCTTGTGAGGCTGCTGGATTCTGTGAGCCCACAGGTGGGAAGAAGTGGAGCCGTGTGTTTTGGTGGGGAAAGGTGATGTTCAAAGGTGGAGATGGTGATTCCAGAGGCATTTCCTGGAAAGGCATGGCCTTGCCTGATACCCGTCTCACGAACACAGGAATCTGCGCGATGGTGTGGAGCAACAAGGGTCATCAGCTCAGCATGGTCATAGTACGATGCTAAGTTCAAAATTATTTGCAGTCTAAATAGGCACGGGGCTCCTGGCCTTACTACTAGGAGCAAGGACGCTACTAGGGGCTCCTGGCCTTACTACTAGGAAGAAGCTCCTAGGGGCTCTTCTGGTTGTTGTATCATATGTATGTCGTATAATACATATATCGTATATATAGGGGCTGCCGCCCAGTGCCTCCACGAACCTCATCCCTCACAAAGGCAATTACAAATATCCGCCGGTTGTTTTCAGTTTGTTCCAGAGGGACCTGGGCGGTGGAGCACCTGGAACCACAGAGACTGTAGTGATGCCCTTGTTCCTAGTAGCTTCTAGCTACTGGTAGTACTGCCCTTGCTACTAGTAGCGATGCCCTTGCTATTTTGTAGTTGTCTCCATGCCAAACTTCTCCAACCATCCACCCCAGGATTATCCTTGTTTGCGCCACTGTCCACGATTGCCTTCCTTTTTTCTCGGTCCTTTTCATGTAGCCACCTTGTCCTTGCTTTGTTCTTTCCTGTGTTTTCTCCTCTCCATCAAGGTCATTCCATCTCTGGTGCAAGTGCCACCACTGGCAGGGTAGAACCCTCTCGAAACTCCATCATACGCTTTTGAGACCCGACTCTACATCTGATGTGCCTTACTACTAGGAGCAAGAGGACGCTACTAGGGGCTCCTGGCACCGCTACTAGGAGCAAGGACGCCACTAGGGGCTCTTGGCCTTATTAGGAGCAAGAAGCTACTAGGAACTATAGATGGCTCATGTGTGCCACCGATGCTCTCGGATGTTCTCCACCGACTCACTCCAAGGATTCGGGCTTCAATGCACTCCATGCCGCTGCGTGACTTGAAGTCCAAACTGGCAAAGTTCCGGGTGGAGAATTATATACCTGCCACATCTAAATGGTGCGGTTGTGTTTGGTGTTGTGTGAGCTAGATACGCTCCGCTACGTGTCATCATGGCATTCAACCAAAAAGTTGAGACTGGGAGAGCGTCATGTGTGAGGCCACCCTTGTGGTGAACAACTCTGTAGGAGCCTCTTCAGCATTCTAGGACCTCACAAAACTTGAAGACTCAACTACCTTGTGATCTGTTTGCTTGATCGAAATGCTTCGCTTAATTTTCCAGGCAGTCCGGTGCAGTGGAATGCCTTCAGCTATTGCTGGAGCGCAAGGCACCGGCTAAGCACATGCTGACTACTAAGGTAAACAAGCTTCCAAAGTCAAGCAATTTACTGTAGGCAAGCATAATGGAGAAAGGCACACAATTCATGCTGAATGGAGACCTTTGAGAAAGATGGTCGCTGACAACGTCAGACCTCCAACACCTTTCGTTCCGGACAGGCGAAGACCACTTCCACGGAAGCTGGTGCTGCTATGACGTAGATTGCCACAGAAAGGGCCGATAATTCCGATAATCCAATCATGGAGAGTAAAAGAGTAAGGTTAGGATGGACACTCGAGGCAAGAATTTGCCTCCGCAAATGTTGCTAAAGATGTAGTTTACTTCGGCATGCGTTGCCGATGTTTGGAGATTGATATCCCAGATGAGCAAGTACCATTTGTTACAAGAAAGGGCGCGGTCACAGTTTAGTCCTTCACGTATGGTTTGATCAGAACGAATCTGTGTTTGATGTTTCAAAGGGGAGAGCCTTGCTCAGGCCCATGCATTATGCGGCAATGGCTCAAGAGCCTGAAGCGCTGGATTCACTGCCTGAGCCTTTGCTTGTACTGGTATGACTGTCCCTTGTATGGAAGAGATGAGACAGCCTACCTACCCCTTTCTGCGTTTTGCTGGGTTTGAAGCTCCGAGCTAACATGGGCCAAGTTACAAAGCAAATTACTGCGAGTTGTTGTGGTGTAAAAGCTGTGATAGGAGGTGTGGCAAAATGTCAGGTCACATTTAATGAAGCAAAGCAGCCATTCACAAGCCAACCAAATAGACACTCTATCTAATGAGTAGGGGCCCCGGCCCACGTAGATGTGCAGATAATCATGCATCACATGAGAATCGAGCAGTTATTATGTCGTAAAATAATTGCATTTGTCCGGCCGCGACAATATGTGCTCTTTTGTCATCATGGATGCATGAAAGCAGTCTGTTCCAATGGGCAGGTTGCAGGCCAAAGACAGTTCAGAAATTGCAAGGGAAGCAAAAGAGTTGCAAGAGGAGCTAGAGCTTGAAGAAGCTGACTTGGCCCAACTTCGAAACGAGGCAGATTTGGTGTTGAAGCAGAAGCAGCAATGGGAGATGCAACTGGAGGTTTCTCGAAGCTGCATTCAGAAGCTTGAAGCACGACTGGTGAAGACACGCAGGGCCAAGGCAGATGGAAAGTTCGGAACCAATGAGGTGGACAAGCGCTTGTTGCGAGAGCTTGAAGAGCTTGTAAAGCAGCGGGACAGACTTTGCCGAGAGAGCGAGGCCCTTGGAGAACAAGCTGAGGAACATGACCGCGAGGTTCAGGCATTCGTCCATGTGCTAAAAGCTCTTCCACAAGCAAGGGTGAACGCTGCTGTGTTGAAGCAGGAGGTGTTGGTCGCAGAAGAGGAGATAGATGCTTACCACCAACGATTGCCTCTCAGCGACTTTGGCATGGAAAGGCACAAGGAGTTGCAGGAGGAGCTGTTGCAGTGCCAGGTTTGGGGAGAGGAGACTGCACAACAGCAAGAATCCTGCGAACGGCAAGCTAGAGAGCTTCAGGAAGAAATGGCAAGGCTGGCAGCAGAGGCCGGGGCCGCAAAGCAGGAAGAGCTAGCTGCAAAAGAAGAGGCGGCCTCCCGGAAAGTACAATGTGCTGAATGCTCCATGGCTTTTCGAAAGCAGCAGGTGACAAAAGCACACTTGTTGCGGCAGGTGCGTGAGCTGGAGGCAACATTGGCGCGTGCTCGAGGGGATGTTGCGGCTGAGCAAGCGGAGCAGAAGTCAACCAATGCCAAGCTTGAAGCTCGCTGCCGGTCTTTGCGTGAGGAGGTGGAAGAAAATGTGGCCTTACGCAGCAGGGCAATCGAGACGCGCAACCTACGTGAAGCCGAGACGGTCGAATTGGAGGAGAGCACTGCCCGTATGGCACTGCAACTGCATGCTGATCAAGAAGCACAAGCGCAGATCCAGGCAGCTTTGCACTCGAGCCTTCGATTCGCTGAGAGACAAGAGGCTGAGTTGCGGGCACAGGAATTGGTTGGAGAAGCATTGGTTGAGGAGGTAATGCAAAACCACGAAATTGAGGAGGCTTTGCGTAGAGAGCTCCGTCACGAGCGCCATGAAGCTCAAGAGGCCAGCAATGCAGCGCTTGCATTGCTTTCGAAGCGTCAGTTGAAGGCTGATGAGGCCCGTGAGGCTTTGCTTCAATGCAATGATGCCCTGTTTGCTTCTCAGAGGGCTGAGGAGGAACTGCTTCGACGAGAAGGGCAACTTGAACAGTCTGCAAGGTCTTCCCAAAAGATGCACGAGACTCTTTTGCAGAGGCTTTCCACAGTGCATGACAAGGTAAAGACTGCCGAGTCAGCTCATGCTCATGCACTGGAAGAGTTGCAAGCTGAACGTCGAGAACAGTCGAGGCTCAGCCAGCAGCTTCTGCTGGAAACATCAAAGCAGCGCTCCCGTGTAGCTTTAAGTGCACCGGCAAACGGGCGCGGACAAAGAAGCGCTCAATACCCGTGCATACCCTTCAAGGATCTTCAGCGCATGCATTTGCACTTCTTCATTATCCAAACAGATGTGGGCCGCAGGTCAAAACCTGGACCCCCCAATTTCCCTGAAAGTCTAGGAGTCTAGGAACTGACTTGACCATGCAAAGGGTTCTTCAAGAAAGCTTCTCCCTTTGGGAGAAGTTTCCTTGAAAGGACCAAGCTTTGCTGTGTCCAGCTACCAATAGCTTTTTCCATGCTACCTAGCTTTCTAGTCGCGACCTACACCTAGAGTATCCTATAGTCCGCCCACACTGCTAGTCGGTGCAGGGCGTGCTATTGAGGCTCTTGCCGTCGAGCTCTGCATTTTGGCTTCTGCTAGGGGGGGAGGGGGGGTGCTTTTGTTTTTTCGCGCGGTACATTGTTTGGATAATTTTTCGTTGCGTCGTGCTTGCAGGGCCACTGGGGAGAGCGTTTTGGAGGAGTTTTTGTGTTTTGGGGTGGTTGCTGCGTTGATTCTTGCTCGGCTGCAGGGCCAGCGTTTTGGAGGTGTATTTTTGGATGGCTTTTGGCAATGCCGAAGTTGTATCACCATTATGGGCCCAAAGGTAGACGAAGTTGGCCCCAAGATGGCTCCAACGCAGCCGTAAGACAGCCAACCTGGCACCTGGATGGCTGCACTTGTCCCCCATTTGGAGCCAAAATAGTTCGCAGAAGCTCACTTAAAATCCTGGTCCTGCTGGGGGAGGGCCGAACATAATCTGACAGATAGCTTCAATGCCGACGTTGTCTCACCCAAGCTGATCCCAATTAGCGTCACTATGGGCCCCAAGGTAGACGAAGTTTCATTCACTTCTGACTTAGGAATCACAAACCTCCTTTATTACAGCATCACCCCGTGAAGCTCCACTTCACTAACTTCGGATGTTCGTGCGCGGTGTGGGCGGCTGTCGACGCGAAGCGTCTTGAATATCCTACAGTAAATCAAACGATAAAAGAAAAGATCTGAAATGAATGTTTTCCTGGCACCACCATGCGTGGATCGGTCCTAGGCTTGCGGCCAAAGCGCCTCTGACAGTGCGGGACGCGCGGGGACAGTCGCTTTTGCACGTGGCTGGGACGCAATTAGTGATGTGCCACACGATGCATCAAACTAGAAACCCGTATAAACTCGTAGCATCCTTTAAGAAAGGGACAAAGTATGTAGATTACAACCTGGTATACCCAGGTTGGTTTCCATCAAATTATATAGTGCCTCAAGACTCCAAACCTGGTACATATTCCGATGATTCAGATGCACTGTCAAGACTTACGGAACCTTGCTGCAGTTTCCGTTTTCCTGTGTAATCTGGGTTTCGGGTTTGCACCTTTGGTGCCCCTTCAAAATATCGTCCAGGAGACATCGAGGCTGCTGCTGTTCCAATTCTGTTTAAACCACTGGGTTCCTTTCTGAGGCTGCTGCCCGCAGTGGCTCAAGTGAATGCTTGCAGCGGCTGCTGCAAAGGTCCAAGGAGAAGGCACGGGCGCCTAGCATGCCCATCGGTTCCACTCACTTGCGCACTGCCACAAGGATGGTAGCAGGGAGAGGCCACCCAGAAACACAGAAGCGCGGAAGTTGCTAGAATGGCAGGGATGCCCAGGCAAAGCGCGAATTGGTTTGACATGTTCAGGAACGTTAAAGATGCGCATTTCTCATGATCAGCATTTTGAAAACATGTGTTTTTTTGCTACGACCAAGAAAAGAAGCAGTTGTTTTCTATAGAGGGCAGGTTTACATGTTTGCGTCATAGAACTCCACCACTGGACTTCACCAGGAGCCTCAAGAGCTGCATTGAATAGTAAGCAGTCTGAGCAAACCCAAATGCGCAATGGCAGAACCCACGCGAACTTTGATTTATCTCAGGAGTGATAGATGGGCCCGCACTGCAGTTCATTGGGCAGCCCTCAACGGACATGTCGAGGCTCTCGAAAGCGCCAAAGCATCATGCGTGTGTGTGTGCGTGGGTACGTGCGTGCGTGTTGGATCGCGTGGGCCGGAAAGAAGAGAAGCCCTATGTTACTAGTAGCGATGGCCTCCAACCTACTTGCGATGGCCTCCACCTAATAGCGTCCTTGTTTCTAGGATGATGCAGACATTTGACCAAATTAGACGAGCAGAACACCTGATGTCAGAAGATGTCAAATGTAGTCAGACATGTTTTGCTTGTTTAGGCCAGGGGGAGGAGGCCGCTAAAAGAAGGTCAGCTAGTTAGTAGCTATTAGGTACTAGACGCTACTACCTAGGACGCAGGATAGCTCAAACACTATTCACTTGAAAAGACAGCATTCGCTCACGAGCCACAGCTTGACACGTGCTCATAGCTGGAAAAAATACCCTCGGAAGGCGCTCAAGCTTTTGCTGGAATTCAAGGCGCCTTGCAGCTGTCAAATTCACGTGTCAGAGAAGGCCTAGGAAGCTGTAACATGAGAGAGCTGTCCACTCCCATCACAGTATCTCAACTTGCCATGCTCCGTAAGTCAGTAAAGGTGTGACATCACAATTTGTGCAATACCAAGGTCAATAGCCAACTGTGCTGTATTGGTCTTCGGTTTCACCAAGTGGCTTCAGTGGTCCTTGCTTCCCACATATCAGATATGGCTTTTCAACGGTCCGAACCCAGTAGACACCGATCCGGCTAGTTTTGCACAGGCAAATGCAGCACCCAAGCCCATTACCGAGCACCAGATGGCCAAGAGGAATGTGTTTTTGCCCTGCAGATTCTTCAGATCCCATGCAACCTGTGAAGAGAGGAATGACGATTGCTGTTTTTGACCCATTTTGGTGAGATCAATCATAGGCAGTATCATAGGCCAATAATAAGGCCAATACATGGTTGTGGCCATTCAGCTTGTTGTTGGTGCAGTTGGAGTGTTTGGGTGTTCATGAAGCCATGCCGGGCCTGAAGGACTCACCTCACACAGGCTGGATGGAGAGGGTTCTGAACCAACGGATGTTTTTTGCTGTTTTTTGGACAGGTGAAAGCAAGATCGTTCAACCAAGACCACATTCACATTTCGAGGAGCAGCCCCTGGAATTGGCACAGCGCGTGCATGGCCCTGACAGTGAGGTGGGGAAGTGAGCGGACTCACTCAGGCGATGGTCAGCGAGAATTGTCCAAGGAGAGACAACCAGAACGTCTGAATATTTTTGAATGGATTCCTGTGGATGCCTTGGGGTTCCTATGGAATCATATGGGTTCCTGGATGTGATAAAGGCTTTAAAGGCTTTAATGCAGGACCTTTAGGACAACATGCTCATGCTCTTGTTTTTTCAAGTGTAATAGGTCACTAGCTGAAGCTTGCAGCACGAATCACTGCAATACGCCGAGAAAGTTAAGTGCGATAGATTGGCAGGTGGTCCATCTTCTCCAAAAAGCCTTGCGACAAGAGGTGCCTTTGGAGCATCCTGAATAGGACATCCTCACAGTCAACAGTGCTTACTCTTGATGTCGCCTTTCAGCATAAACTCAATGAAACTCAATGCAGGGACAATGGGAGGAGAAAGAGGATGAGGCTTGGATGAGACAATGTCCGCCTCAGTCCAAGACGCAAAACAAGGGCTACCAAGCTTTGTTCACGGAAGATTGGTACACTCGGGAAAGAGAGGTGTTCGAGCGGGATGTGAAATGGTTCTTCAGTGTTCGACGTGAGCAGTAAACGTTCGGACGAAGTGCGTGCCTTGTCAGCTGTAAATCAATGTCACACCTGACTGCGCTCACAGAGCACATGTCACCCTTGAGTCAACTGATGTCAACAGGATTATGGAAGAAAGTCTGCACCTTTCCGCATTTGAGAGGAATATTCGTGCCATCATAGTTAGTCGTAGAATTTCTTGTTGTCACTGCTTTGCTGGAAGGATGCTCAGCTGCCCCAGTACGTGATGACTTTGAGCCAAGGAGGCTGAGCGTCTTTTTGTTTGTTATGGGGATTGATTGTGATTTCCGCCAAAAACGAAGCTAAACTCCAGTTGTCATACAGAAGGATGTTGAGATAGTTGGTCAGTGTGTAAACTTCAGATAAAGCTAGCTACATTTGGTTACATTTGGAGCCAGGGTTCCTTGATATCTTTAAACAAGGATCCGGGAGTTTGCCTCTTTAGAGACACTCTGATAGGTAGACGTCAAGTCTCAAACTATACCTCTAAATCCTTCCAAAGAATGGGAAGTGGATATCATCCCAGTGCTTTACCTGGGTATTATATAGTGAGTAAAAAATGTGCTGAGTATGTTTTGTTAGTCAGTCGTCATGTTTAAGGAGTTGCTTTTTTGCAGCCGGTTGGACCCTTGCTCTTTTCAAGACTGCTACACTTAACCTGAACCTGGGGGTTCCTAAAGAATGAAGGTGTCCAAGTTGGCCGAATTCGAAGAAATCAAGCTAGTCGAATGATACGACATATAGACGTGGTGAGCCCTCTCTGGCACACGGACAGGTTTGGACCGCTTGGCACTCTGGGAGCTTCGACGATTGAAGGCGAAGAGCATAAAGCGGGTTGGGATGCTGAGAGCGGCAATCACCATCAAAGTTCGTCCAGACTCTTCCACTTTGCAATACAGATTGATAGCATTTGATAGCTCCCACCATGATGCACTTATATAGATATCTGAAATACACTGTGCCATTGCAACGATTATGTTGCAATGGTCCTTTGCTGGTGAGATGTGCTTGTGTCCTCGAGACAACTTCTACTCTTGAGGGCTTTGAGCGCAGAACAATTTTAACTTCAATGTTGGCAGACGTCTACCATCGCAACATGGATTGACCGTCAGCAATCTAGAAGCACCAAACATGATTGCTCTAAGGTGCAATGCCGCATTTTCTTCCGTGCAGCATGTCCACCTGCCGCTTTGGCATCCTTGAAATCTGTACCTTGGCACAAACTGCTGAGAAATGCCGCAGCTGCTTTTTGTCCTTAGGGCGGTACTGTCTTGGACACGTTGAACTAAAGCTACCACTCTTATCTATTCTATGCAAGAGAGGGACAAGAGCAAACGACTCAGCCAACCTCCCCTGAGAGCCACTGGCATTTGTGCCTGTGGGGGCTTGGCCACTGAGTAAAAGGCGTGCCTTTCATTGGGCCAAGGCCGAAAAGGTATGCGCGGTGGCTGGAAGCCTAGTGTGGCGCTTCACCCCGAAATCATGAGGAGGACACAAGAAATCAGCGAGAAGGACAAGACAACCATGTAACAAAGCTCCGTGGACTGCCCTTCCAGTGAAAAAGTAGGGATAGTTGCAGGGTGTGATTCAGGTTGCGCTGTCACCATGTGATGATAGTAGGTCCTTTGACTCCTCTGATTGGTATTGGAACGAAACCCCCCATCTTATTAAGGAATGTAATGATACAGAGCACACGAAAGACGGTCACACGTCGATTGAAACTGGAAGCACTAGCCTGGCCCAACTCAACCCTCTCCTTTCAACAGTTGTATGCACGCAGCTAACTCCTCCCCCCAGGTCTTGCATGCCGATGGCCGCGACTTGGCAACTGTGGCTTGGAAAGCATTTTTGGCAGAAATTTGTGCGTGCTATTGCTTGGGTTCACCAGATGAGTCAAAAATATCATTCAAACTTTCTGGTTCATTGCTGCCATGCATAACTTGAACGAGCCACAAACTGCCGCGTTGAGGTGTTGCAAGGAAAAGGTACCGATGACGAAAAACTGGAGGCCAGGTAATCGCCATGTGTCAAGAACAATGGATGTATCATATGTATCATGATGCATTGATGAACACTCATTCCACCAACTTTTTGTCATGTATATCCGTGATTGAAAGCTATCAGAACTTTCAGAACCTTCGATTGTTCTTTAGGTCTTGGCAGCGTGGTTAGTAAATGCCGCCGGTTGGCCCAAAGCTGTGGCCACATGGTGACTGGGCTGACACAGTGACAATACATAGTTAGGGAATGGCATGCGCATCAATGCGATGGTTTTGACGGGTCCAGAACATTTCGCCTCGGTGGTGCATGTGATTCATGGCAAGCTGAGCATTCCTAGGTGGAAATTCAACGGGATATCACAGGAAGACCATGAAGGCCGACTGTGAATCGTTACAATGCGTTACAATCTCGTAGCAAGGGTTGGATTGTAGTCCTGACATATCCTGACAGGTTGTGAAGTCCTGAGATGTTGTTCCAAGTGCGTAGCGGCTTTTGAGCTAGCCCGAGAGCAAGTGTTTGCAAAGCAGAATTGAATATGGTGTGTGTGCGCTTTGTTTGTTTATGACTCTTTCCCTACAGGCTCCACTCCCATTAAGTTCAGTTCAGCTTTGCTGGCTGGGATGCTTCATGGAACACTATGTTGCCAAAAGAACGCGGCGCCGATATACAATTTTGTGTTCGCCCAATATATACCCGAGAAGTACGAGACTTCCAAACTGACGTGTACTTGCGTTGTTCTTTTGGCCGATCAGCAGACGCGTTTTGATGGCCAGGTGGAGTGTTGACGTGTGCCAGAGCATGTTTGGCCAGGGGAGGAAATAGATACAATATATACTATAAATGGATGTTTGATTCATTGCATTCCTTGGATTCAGTGCGCTAAAACTCTGCAGCTTGACAAGGTGTATGTGTTTACGTTTCTTTGATTGATTGATACTTTCATATTACTGTATATTGGTTCTATATGTTTGTTCGAGTGCAAGATTTGGAGGACGATTGCTTCAGAACTTGCATGTTGCAGCCGCGAAACACAAGCTAAGCTGGTTGAACCAACGAGCCATGCTGGCAGAGGAAAAGCCGTTGAACCTCACGGTGGAGCCACCTGCAGGTGTTTCTTGGCAACATCGGCGCCACGTGTGCCCTGTACCAATACACATTGCTTTAGGCCCCAAGGATCTGGTGAGTGGAGATGAAGCAAGGATTGACAGCATACCTTGATCCTAGAGCCACAATAGGTGTCCAAGGGGTGGATCTGCTGGATCTGCGACCAACTGGCATGGATGTGGTCAAAACAATGAGTTGTTTGGGGGATTGGGACATGTGACACATTCTCAGGTTCCGCGGCGTGCCACCCTCTTGTGGGTGCCTGGTGCAACACATGACTCAGCGGCTATTTACTCTGGGCCGATGAAAGCACTCGCACCGAAGGGATATCGTTCAGTAGCCTTGCAGCTACAAAAGTCCCGCTGCACATCGTTAAGCAATTATGTGAGCCAGGCCAGGATGGTTGCAGCACCGCAGGATGTCTAGCTTTCTTAATAGCCAAGCTCCATCTTCAGAACATGAAATTTTGAAACAATCATGTGGTCAGTGATTGAACCGATCCAAAGATGCAACGCAGAAGTCATTGGGCTTTGGTGAGGGTTTTCACCATCGTTTATCGTGCTCAGGTGGAAGCCGCACTTATGGACTTGGAGGAGACATCCGGTACAGCAAGTGGATGCAAATGATTTAGCTTGGAAGCACAGAGTTCCGATCAAGATTTGGGTACTCGCACCATGTAATCAATCACCGACCACTCTTTGCAAAGAGCATTGTCCCCTTTGGTGCAGACGATCTCTTGAATGTCGACATCTACTTTGAGTCCAACTCAGCCCTCCAGTGAAGCCTTTGTTTCTTTCAAGATCTTTTATGCGCCAGTGTTTCAGTCTAGCTCGGCATGACACAGGAGCCGGTGTTTCTTGTCGGCCATTCACTGGGTGGTGCCATCGTAGAGGCGCTGGCTCCGTGTGAGCGAAGGTACAAATGTTCCAAGCCATACCGAAGAGAGCACAAATGTTTGGAATGGGTGTTTTAGTACAGAGCCTATGAAGGTGTGTTGCAAATGTCTCCAAATGAATGCTTGGCAAAGCACTTTGCCACAGTGAGGTGCTGCTCACAAGACGGCCCGACGCAGCGGCGAAGGTGCATGGTGCTGTCCTGCTATGTGCAGTTCCCGTGATGAGCTTTTGCTGCCTGGGAGCATGAGATTGCTGCTTTCTAAGTGTTTCATTCAGGTGTTATTACCTGCCGCATGTTGTAGCTGATTAAAGGCCTTATGGGGACTCCAGTACCAAGGCTGTCCATTCCACTTCACTCCTCTTCTTTTTTGTAATGCTTTGCTTCCTTCCTTCTCCATCTTGGCCCTTTTGTCCTCCAGCTTGGCCATGGTCCAAGGTTGAAGGAAGTGTATTGAGTCGTTACATTGCCTGAACTTTTAAGCCACCAGCTCGCAATTTTGGCCCAGGCGAATACCTGAAATTTTTCATCTACCTCTTGTGTCGTTGGTTCCTGGGCGTTTTGATGGTCCTCCTCACACTGAATGTCGCACAGCTGGTGGGGGGTGGTGACTGTTGCCGCTCTGCCCAGCGTTGCAAAGCCATTGGCCACCTGGCAGTGCACCCAAGAGGGGGAGTGCCGTGCAGAGCTAAGGAGTGTTGAAGAGGTAGGTTCGTATTGTGAAGCTGCAGAAGATCTATATAGTCCATTGTTATTGTATGTGGGAGCCGATCGTAAATGCAAATCTAAGAATTATGAAAGGGCATGTGTATCTCAGCATCTGCGATTGTAAAACCCTGCATCGCGATTGATCGGCGATTGGTTCGCGATTGAGACAAACATTTGTTGTATCAGAATCGACCATTGTAAGAGGAGAAATCAGTATTATATGGGATGATAATTATGTTACAGTTCAGCCTTACACTGTATTCGGGTTTGCCTAGACACTGTGTTCAATCGTGATAGCCAATATAGCAAAGAAGAATCAGAACAACAAAGTTCAAAGTCTACCAGCCCAGATCAATTCAATTCTCAAAAAAATGTCGACGAAATCCGCGATTGATCCGCGATTGTGCCGCGATTGTTAAACCCGCCTGAGTAGGCCCTGGCTCACGCCATGTCTCTAAATACTGTGATATGTAGCAATGTTTCGACGATTCTTTGCGTAAAATAGTGTTGCATACGAGAGCACTCTCCCGCGATTGACACCGTTGGGGTCGCGATTGATTCGCGATTGATCGGCGATTGTAGCTGCCTCAGATACCTTTATTTTGATCAACACCCATGTGTTTGTTTGGAGAATCATGATGGAAACACCATACACTTTGTTAGATTGTAGCGGAAGATCAAGACTAGACCGGACCAAATCATGAACATGGCACTGGGCATTCTTTCTCTCATTGTTTCTCTACATGTATACATTGATTTGCCATTTTCTGCAACCTGAGTAATAAGTGGCAATGCCGGATACTCTTTCAGGCGTTTCAAACGCTGTCAGGGTCAAGAGCTTCGATCACCATAATACCACCCAATCCTTGCATCAAGACAAAGCTTCGGACAGCGTCCACAAATAAAGTTGCATTCAAGACAGTACTTGGATAGGCATTGCGGAACAAGTGATGGTCTTCTTGCATGAATGCTTGAGTACACAATATGTAATGTGGGATCGGTCATGTTTATATATACCAAAATGCTGTCTGAATCTGCAAGCTGCTGCTTAGGCTTTGCCGAGGATCCAGATTATGTCACGATCACTGGTGACAGACAATCTTTTGAAGAGTATCATCAAGGATCGCATGGGTAGCCTTCGCTGATGACAGAGGCAAATGGAACCTTCAACCCATGCTTTCACATGAAGAGGTGGGCATAATGGCAATCAAGGAACGATGTGAATGGATCAAAGATGTGGAGAAGTAGTTAAAAGAGTTGTAAGGGGAAGTGCAACTGTCACTGCAGCCAATCTTTTGTTCAGGAGTTGCCAGGGTGGAGTCAATCCCCTTGCTTCTGGGCCTTTTGTGCTACAGCATCACAGCACCTGGCAATGCCAAGGAATTGGGAGCACAATTGCGTTGCCCGTTCATCCCTCAATGTGAAATGCCAGTAAGATAACAATGTACCTTTGGAGCTAATCATGGGCAAGATTGTAACGAATTCATCAGGCCCCTCTGAGATAGAAAGTTCTGTGATGGACTCTGATGGACCATGACACAATCATGCCATATTTGCCCTGTTATACTGTAGCATGTTGTGACTCTCGAAGTGGCAGAGGGGCAGACACTTCATATCAGTGCATCACAAGGAGAACGGCCCAAATGGCCCAGCAGAGTCTGCTCAAGGGGTATTACAACAGAACGGTTGTTCTTCTATCACAAATGGTTGCTAATGACTTCCATCCAAATCAATCAGAGAATCATTGTAGGAAGTTGTTTGTTGTTTTTGTAGAGAGTGCTGGTAGTACTCTTCTTGAGAATAATATTGATAAAAGACGCTGTTTGATCGCGCGATCAAAGTGAATGTCACATACACACTGCAGTTGTGAAAGTTGGATACTCCAGCTCTGAAGGACTTGACGGGTACTGCAGCTGCAGTGCTGGCAGCTGAAAAGGACGTCCTGACTCCTTCCTGGATGCACAAGAGTGCCTCTTCTTTTCTCTAGGCTCTCGATGAAGCTGCTTTTCAATAGCCGATGAAGCAATAGAAAACTTGAAATCAAGAAGCCAAGGAAATGAATTCCTTGAAGGTCCACATTAGGGGCTTGACAGCTGCCTCAAATCCGAACAGTCAAGGTACCGCCGCAGCATGGTCGACAAACATCGAAGGGATTTCTGATCAAGGCCTTTGGCGATTGTTACTTTGCAGTCAAAGCTACTAGGGGCTCCTGGCATCGCTACTAGAAGCAAGGACGCTACTAGGGGCTCCTGGCCTTACTACTAGGAACAAGAAGCTACTAGGGGCTCCTGGCATTCGCTACTAGGAGCAAGGACGCTACTAGGGGCTCCTCGCCTTACTACTAGGAACAAGAAGCTACTAGGGGCTCCTGGCATCGCTACTAGAAGCAAGGTTGCTACTAGGGGCTCCTGTCCTTACTACTAGGAACAAGAAGCTACTAGGGGCTCCTGGCATCGCTACTAGGAGCAAGGACGCTACTAGGGGCTCCTGGCCTTACTACTAGGAACACGAAGCTACCAGTGACAAGGGCATCTCTTCTAGGAGCAAGGACCACACATGATTGTTTTGAAGTTGAGACCGGATTAGACCGCACTGAAAGTCACGTGTCCAAGAAAGGTCTAGACGTCAATCATCGGCAGTTTGTTGGAAGCAAATTCGAGGCCATTTTGTTTCTGACTCGAAGTGGCAGTCAACGTTCCTCGGCTCGGATTGTTTTGACTTTCCTGCTGAAGTCTTCGTGGGCTCGGCCAAAGGTTCTGCCAAAGTTGCTTTCAGAATGACGCACCATTGGAAGAATGTGGAAGAGTAATTGTGTGTGTGTGACTGTGTGTTTCTTTGCAAAAGGGAGTTGTTCAAGTGGTGCTCCAGCATGTTTCAAGTCGTTCTGGCAAGTTTTGGGTCTTCAAAGGCCTTTCAACATCTTGCAACAAAGACGGATGTGTGTTTTTTTTGCTTCGCTTCGTGCACCATTCAGGCTGGTCCCTGCGCTGGAAGATGCACTGCTGAAGCTCAAGCCATGAGACCATGAGCCAAAAGGAGAGTCCTCAGTACCTAGCAGCACCTGCCATGGATGGTTTGTTTGCTGTGGAACAAGTTGGTTATTTTGAAAAATCTGCCACGGAGAGCGAGCCAGCATCGTACTGGTACGAAAGCTCTCTTTGGAACTGTTTGATATGCCATGGTTCAGCTGCTTCAGCCAGGTTCAAGATCACTTGCAGACGCTCTGGCAAGAAGTTTGCACAGATCTCTTCGCAAGGTGGGGCCTGAAACTCTCAATGGAGGCATGACGAGTGGGCCGATCCACCACATAGCTCAAATTTGGCTTTTCTGTGGCGCAGCTGAGTCAGAGCCTATGGCCCACCGGCTTAGCCTGAGTGAACCACACCAAACTCCAGTTGAAGGTGACAAGCAATTGCTCAAATGAGGAATGTGCTATGGCCCATGGCGGACTGACCAGTCCATGTCAATATCAGCCCCCGTTCTGGATGTGTGTGACGTGTGTGTGTTTGGCCAGGATTAGCGGTGGTAGCCGCATCGGCAATTACTGCCCAACAAGGCAGCTGGCAATTTGGATTCATGATTCATAGGAGGGGCACAGGGCAGACGATAAATATCAGTCCTGTATGTTGACGGATGGCTGCTGAGTTTGCATTGTCAAATCTGTTGTTTTGGGCTGCGACAATAGGGTTGATAGGCTCTTGATTCCATTGCGTGAAGTCATATTCACGGGTTCCGTAGCAGATGATCGCCACAGGCTGGCGAGCGCAGGCCTGCCGCAACTCGAGATGGCTTGCATGTCCTCCAAGTATTGGCACTAGTTGGACAGCAGTGCCATGCGGCATGCGGTGTGTCAGAGGTGTGCTGAGCCAATGCTGACATGTAGTTGTAACACGTTGTAACTAGGATCATTGAAGGCTTGTCTACTTAAGGTTCCACAAGGACAATCTTATTTGCACCATCGGCTACGCTAGGACATTAGGTCTCCTTTTTGGAACAATTCACCGTGATGGCTTCCTTGCGTTGAATGGGTGCAGAGGATGGTTTGCTTCGAAGATCTTCGAAGCGATATCCGCGTCAAAGAAGAAAGTAGCAGGGAGTTGTAAATGTGCATCAAAATGATTCCAGGCCTTGGTAGTTGTGAAGACAGCAAGACTGGGGGGTCATACGGAGCGAGACGGGAGCAGTGTGGCAGGTGCGACGACCTGACATGGAGATTCGAATTCTTGCTGGAGGGCCCAGCAAGGGACAGCGCATTATTTGCTCATAGTATGGGGAGAGCCAGGAGAGCTGCCACATCGCAAGGTTCCATGAGAATGCACCCGGTTTTGTAACATCTATATGGATCAGTGTGGGACTGTCAATTATCACCCCTTTTGAATCTATAACAATCATATTTTTGAACAAGTTATGAGGGAGGACATTTGACCGTGTGAGGAGCTATAAGCATATTGCAGGGTTCTAAGGTAAAAGGGTTGCAAAAGTGAAAATCTCAAGAAGAAGAACGTAGAAAGACTCCTTGCTGTCCCCAATACACAGGGAAAAGATTCCTTGCTCAGCCATTCCATTTTGAACCGGCCCCGGTGTGTCTCCCAACACCAACACGTGTTCTATCCTACCCTTGTCACGAAAGGTAGCCCTTTAGGGGATACCTTGAGTTTGTCTTGCGAAGCAAGTGTTGGGACGTCCGGGTCTAATAATTGATCGCTCAATTCAGACCCCCCCCCCCTCCCCCCCTCTAAAATCAATTCTCTCCTGGAGAACGTCTTCGTGAGCCTCTCATGATTTCAGGATAGTTGAACCCCTCTTGAACATTCAGAAAGAGTGAATATGAAATTCTAATCACGAAAGGTGTTCCCCGAGGGGATACATACCTAGAGTTTGTTTTGTGAAGTACGTCAATTCTCTCCTGGGGAGCGTCTTCGTGAGCCTCTTATGGTTTCAGGATAGTTCAAATCCTATGATGTTCCGATTCAATGCTCACCGATGATCTGAGCCATGGGGCAAGTTTGTTTTCTTAAGAATCTTTTTGAACATTTCGAGAGTACATGTTTGAACATTTAAAGTGCATATGAACATATATTTACGAAAGGTCGCCTCCGAGGGGATAAATCACCATGTCGAACATTGCATTTTTGTTCCTGCCTCTCGCGTTCTCTTCTCTTCCCGCTGTCCTACCTTTCGTGTCTCCCTCCTCTCAAGTTTCATAGCCTACTTCTTGGCAAGACGTGTCTTGCACCCTCACAAGTACAAGTAGGCTGGAGGCCATCGCTACTAGGGTGGAGGCCATCGCTACTAGGGTGGACGCCATCGCTAGTAGGTTGGAGGCCATCCCTAGTAGGTTAGAGGCTATCGGCTATCGCTACTGGGGTGGAGGACATCGCTACTAGGTTGGAGGCTATCGCTACTAGGGTGGAAGCCATCGGTACTAGGTTGGGGGCCATCGCTATTAGGTTGGAGGCCATCGGTACTAGGTTGGAAGCCATCGCTATTAGGTTGGAGCTATTAGGGTGGAGGCCATTGCTACGTGGATGCCATCGCTAGGTTAGAGGCCATCGCTTTTCGTTTGGAGGCAATCGGTACTAGGTTGGAGGCCATTGCAATTAGGGTGGAGGCCATTGGCTACCTGGATGCCATCGCTAGTAGGTTGGAGGCCATCGCTAATAGGGTGGAGGCCATCGCTACTGGGGTGGAGGACATCGCTATTCGGTTGGAGGCCATCGGTACTAGGTTGGAGGCCATCGCTATTAGGGTGGTGGCCATTGCTACGTGGATGCCATCGCTAGGTTAGAGGCCATCGCTTTTTGTTTGGAGACAATCGGTACTAGGTTGGAGGCCATCGCTATTAGGGTGGAGGCCATTAGCTACCTGACCTGGATGCCATGGCTAGTAGGTTGGAGGCCGTCGCTATTAGGGTGGAGGCCATCGCTATTAGGTCGGAGGCTATCACTACTAGGGTGGAGGCCATCGCTATTAGGTTGGAGGCTATCGCTACTAGGGTGGAGGCCATCGCTATTGGGTTGGAGGCTATCGCTACCAGGGTGGAGGCCATCGCTATTGGGTTGGAGGCTATCGCTACTAGGGTGGAAGCCATCGCTGTAGGTTGGAGGCTATCGCTACTAGGGTGGAGGCCTTTGCTATTAGGTTGGAGGCTATCGCTACCAGGGTGGAGGCCATCGCTATTGAATATTGGGTTGGAGGCTATCGCTACTAGGGTGGAGGCCATCGCTAGTAGATTGGAGGCCATCGCTATTGCTTATCCTACGGAGGTGAGCGACTCCGACCTTCTGCTGGACCTGCCTCTCCTTGTCTACGACTTGGAAGTTGAGATTTCTTCCTGGAGTGGCAAGGAAAGCTCAAGGAGTAGAATTTCATATTTTGATAGAACCATCCTCCCTGATACAAGCGAGAGGATATCGTCGAAGAGGTACAGAACTTCATGCGGATTGGCGGGGAGCTGTCCTCCTCTGGCATGGCAGCACCTGTCGTGAGGGCCTCCAATGGAATCGCGAATGTGTCCGCGGTCTACTTTGGTGCAATTTGCTGGGTATACTCCTTTCGAATTTGTCATGAGGATATCAAATTGCATTACAACATGTTCAGGAGCTTGATTCACGAGCCACATCATGCATAGTTCACATTTTGACGAAAAACACTTGTCCAAGCTGGAGTCAGAGGGGGAAGTGGTGGTACATCATTCCACTTCACGGTGATGTTTTTTCATCAGGAGGTTTGACCATCTGATTTCTGAAGCCACATGTTTTGGAGTTAGACGTCATTTGTTTTATATTGGTGAAGTCAAACAACATGTCGTTCTATAGAACATTAGAGCCGGATTCCACGTTCGGAGTTTGGCCGAAGAAAGTTGAGATCAGTGTAAACATGTGTAAAAGATCGTACAAGGATTGATAAGCCACATCCTTGCCACTTTTGTGGTTACCATGCCGCCCTAATTTCACCGGACTCTTGTTTCTGAGTTTTTTGAGCCGAAGAGCGCTTGAAGAATAAGATCTTCGTACCAAGGCTTGGGCCATGGCACGCTGCGCTGAGCTCAAGCCAGGTGAAACAGTCCTGGACCCCATGTGTGGTAAGGCGAGGAAGGTCTGTGTTGAGACAAGAGCTGAGGTGAAAGAAATGCAAAAGATTTAAAGAGAGAAGGATCCAATTTGAAACATGACATGAAGATTTTGTAGCTGTGAAGAGGTTGAATGTGTTTGCGTGACTGGCTGTTCACCAGAAAGAGTTCAAGCTGAGAATAGATTTGAGTAATGTGTGGAGTAGCTACAGCTCCACGTTTGATGAGTAGGAGTTTTTGGAAAAAGACCAGCGAGCCTGATTTCAGGCAGTGATTCTGGTGGAGGCCACAGCTTCTACCTTGTGTCCATTCTCTCTCAATGGCTAAGTACTAGGCACCCAAGAAACTGATGCATTAATTTTGCTTGTGGTGTTCCCTTTGCTTCTTTAGACCTGTTAGATCCTTTGGACCGTTCTTTGTTTTTTTCCCTTTCTTTACACGTTTAAACCTGTCTTTGAAATTCTGTGCTTTTTTCATACTTTCTTTAGACCTTTAGACCTTTCCTTCTTGTGTTCTTTAGACTTGGGCAATTCTTTCTTGTTTGCTCTTGATTGATTTCTTTAGACCAGACCTTTCTTTCTTGTTTTTGCTTTTGTGAGTTGGGCATAGTTGGGCCTTTCTTTCTTTCTGTGTTTCTTTCTTTCTTTTCTTGGCTTTTGTCCTTGGAGCCTTAGACTGATCTTTATTTTCTTTTTTTCACTGTAAACACTTGGACCTTTCTGTCGAGTCTATCTTCTGTTCGTTCCTTGTCTCTCTTTTTTCTCGAGCTAGCTCAAAGCTATATGGGGTTCCTACTTCTTGACCGGGTGGCTGATCGACGTTTTGCTCTACCACTGCTGCGTTGTCTCCCAACTTGTGCCTCTGTGATCGGCGTTTTGTCTTCCGCTGCCGTGCCTCCGTGCTCCGTGTCGCCCCCTGTGTGGTCGGCGTTTTGAAACAGCCACTTGGGATCACTTGGGCATGTGCTGAAACTGCAGGCACGGAGCCCGAAGAAGATTACAAAATGTGTGAAGTCACGCAGAGAAGGGTTTTTGGAGACACTCAGATCACTGGAAGCTCAAAGCTCTCATGGATTTGTTTTGTGAATTGCTTTACTTCTTGTCTGAGGTGCTGCTGTTTTGTTGAGCTTGTAGCTATTTGGGGTCTATGCCGGTGTAATTTCTTCTTGACATCCGCATATGCACATCTAGCGCACCCAAGCATGGCAGATGCAGAAAGTGTTCAGGAAGATTTCAGAGTTCGAAAAAAGTTGGAGTTGAGGCGGCATTGAGTTGGCCCCTTTGTCACTACCTTGGTGGTGCACTAAGATCTTGACTTAGATGTGAGTACGATGAGGCTTGGGAGTAATTGAGAGGCCTTTGTCGCAAAACTTTCATGGAAGTAACAGTAACGCGCTCATGGTGCCAGTCAACGAGGTGTCGACATTGATGCAGATCAATTGACAGGTGCCAATAGCAATGTTTGAGACCCAGTTTGGTTCCAAATGTATATTTCCCTGAAAGTTGGTGTCGCACTGTTGTCATATAAAGACAACCTCCAATGGTTGGTAGAGTAGCGTTGATCCTTTTGCTCGACAAAGGCATTTTTGGCCCATGCCAGTGGCGCGCGGCTGGACTGTGGGAGTGGAGGGTGGCTGAATGCCCTTGATCATCCTTGATCCTTTGAGATCTCCCAGAAAAAGTTGCCATGCAAATGTTCAGTTCTGTATTCCGCCTAGGGCCTTGTTATACAAGTGTATTGGGCATTCCAATTGGTGCGGATTCTCAAATCTTGAAACTCGCTTCGACACTCATGAAAATGATGAAGTCAGGAAGCGTGTTCAACAGTGCAGACGAAGGACCTGCTTCAAGGTGATGCATGCAAATTGCCGTTGCCTGATGCCTCAGTCAGCATCTGAGACACTAGTCAAAAAGAGAGCTGGCAACCTGGAGATGACAAGCTGAAACATGCATGGCATGGATCAATGTCCATCCAACCTTATGGAGGTGTATTTCATTTGTTTGGCAAGCCTGACGCTTAGTAAAATACTGCCCATCAACATGCTGCTTTCAGTCAAGGTTGATGTGGTGATTTGCGATATCCCCTATGGGCGGCAATATGGCACCATTGAGGAATGCCGAGATACCTTGTACAAGGCTGTGTACATGTTGGAATCAAATCAGATGTTTGTTGATCAAACTGTGTCTCACCTGAGGGATTGTTCGGAATAATGTCATGACAATGTTGACCAGTTTGAGTACAGTACTGACAGTACTCCACAACATCACATGCTGGGTCATGGGACCATTGCCTCTGGCAAGGCTATATTGAAGGAGCTCGATCGAGCCCAAGACTCAGCTCAAAGGTCAATGGGATCTTTCGCCCTGCTGTCCTTTCACGACTCTTGTTCAACAACTGTTTGAGGATGTTCCAGGCGTTGCTTCACACATCATGGCAACAAAGCATTGCTGCAGATACAATGGCCTTAGTGTAAATTGGAAGATCGAATGCCATTGAGCAATCTGATACTAGGTCATTCAACGTGGCCCAGCTGGTCGGGCTATTCTTATTTCCTCCTTGGAGCAGGTTGGCAAACATCAGTGACTCATCAGTGTTGGCTATGGCTTTTCCCTAAGGATGGTAAGCAAAAGATTGTCGACTGCAGATCACAGGATGTGTTTGATTGCTTCTGGCTGCTGGGATATTAAATAGTGTTTTCAAGACAAGCTGGTGTTACAGGAGCCTTGGGTCTTCAAAGAGGCACAGCTGGAGTCAACAGAGGTGGGAAGTTCTGCGAGCAGATGCGGAAGCACCAAAAACTGTGCGACTTGAAAAAGCAATGTCCATCCTACAGCAATCTTCTTATAACATGAGCCCCTGCAATTGAGGCAGTATGGCGCTGCACGGCACGTCGAGAGCCGCGCCACCAGATGTGTCAAGAGTTGGAGCACCGTTATCCAATGTCGCAAAATGGTGTCCTTCCACAACTAAAAATGTCATTGCTTGTCACCTATTATGTACTCTGTGGTTACGCCGCATCATCCGCATCACTTCTTCATACCAGAGCCTTGCAACATGCAAGCATGTTCATTGAAGCTCATTTACTTTCGTTGAAGGGGCAAGTGTTGCAGTGGTGTTGTCTCGAAAAAGTGGCAAGGTTGAAGCTGGGCTTCCTAGATGCATCGATGTTCGTGCTGCGTCGAAGAGTACCAGGCAGAGCCCTGGGGTGTAAAATCGCTGGAGTGCAGGGCTCCTAGCAGTACAGAGACATGCTTCTTTGCTTTATTTGGCAGGCCAACAAGCTGGCGAGCTGCCAGAATTGTCCAAAAGGCTGTGGCTCCTCGCTTGCAAGAATGATCAGAATGTAGCAGCCAGATGCTACCGCCAGGTGTCGGTGGTGAGTTTATGGGCAGCGAGTGGGAAAAGGTTGGCACACTAGAATAGGAGCATGTATCTATTATTTCAAAGAAACTGGCACAAATAGATGTTGCTTGCTTTTATGGGAAACATGAGGTGGGAAACTTCGGCTGGTCGAGGAGATTGGGCTTCTTTGAAGGCTCGATTGCAAATCATGGAAATATGTGCACCTGGCCTTTCAGAAAGGAAATTTCATTTCTGATACAAGTAGTTCCCGGGCAAGCCGGCGGCGGAAGTTTCCTATAAGAAGAAATTGACCTATAGGAGTGTCCACGTTCTCTCCAACACGCGCGTCCTCCAGTCAAACGCACGCGCTCCGGACTTTTGACCCACGGGATTCCACGTGTGTAAGGTGTGTGTGCCCCCTGCGAGAGATGACACACATCCGGCCATCACGACTTGCCAAGGATGCGGTCCACATCGACACACATCCCACCGTGGCATTCTTCAGTGGCGGCAAACCTTGCATATCACACATCGGACTGAATGGAATCCGAATTTGAATGTAAAATCTGTCTTGAACTCTGAGACTATGTATGATGAGTCTTGTATGATGAGGGGTGTATGACAAGTGATGAATGATGAGTGGTGTATGTTGAGTGGTGTATGACGAGTGGTGTATGATGAGTGGTGTATGCTGACTGGTGTATGATGAGTGGTGTCTTGACCAGCAGTTGAATGTCCTGTCCTGCATAACTGCAACCAAATACTATCAGTATGAACTGAACGCGCACGCCGCGAGAGATGACTCAGCAGCGAGAGATGACTCAGTCGCGAGAGATGACTCAGCAGCGAGAGATGGCTATAGCGAGAGCTGACTCAGCAGCGAGAGATGAATGAGCAGCGAAAGATGACTCCTCCGGGTACTACACTGTTCGCCAGTACAACTCTAGTTGCACTACGAAGTCGCCAGTTTTTAGCTTCCAGCTGCACAGATTGCTCCGCGTGCTGAAGTTGCACTACAAAGTCGCCAGTTCTCATCGTCCAGCTTGCCAGATAGTACTACAAAGTCGCCAGTTCTCAGCTTCCAGCTCTACAGATTGCTCCGCGTACTAAAGTTGTACTAGAAAGTCGCCAGTTCTCACCATCC
>CAXAMN010019891.1:0-46182 GCA_963970005.1 Durusdinium trenchii
AACATATCCCCATAACAACCAGCAACAAAACAACAAACCAAAACAACATGGGTATACTACTTTTATGACGTCTCCTCGCAAGCCTAAACCTTTGTTTTTAATCAAATTTATCCAACCGTTCGCACCAAAGCTCGCTTTGCAAACTTTGTCTTCCCACATCTTCTTTTCATTGGCCTGTCTTCGTTAATTTTCGCGAATCTTGTCCCATTTCGTCCTTGCTCATGTTTTGTTGTCGGCATTCTCAAGCATCCTTTATACATATTCTCTAAAACACTCCTCCATTATATATATATATATATTATATATACTGGACAAGTTGCGCTACTTGCCTCATTTAAAAGACCCTGCTCAACTGCGTGGGCGTGCCCACTTGTTTCTATTTGGAACTCTCTCCACTAAACGTCCCCAAATAATAAACCTTCAGTGACATCCGTTCATGTAAAACCAACGACCATGGCAATTTTGCATTCGTCATTCCACCGCACAAACAATATCAAAATCAAATTTTGGAGATGGAGAGGGCGGATTAAAGGACCCCTTCCACATCACTAGTTCTCGACTCTCTGGACCTTAGAGCGCTTTTTCCAATTTCTTAAGCTCAACGCTCTTATTGATTTTCGTACAACATATGTACAACTGATTTCCTAGTAGGGGTAATTCTTTCTTGTGGAAACATATGGTTCTATCGAACATTCGAGGAGGAAATGGGGAACGGACTTGAGGCGAAATCGATTGTAAACATAGCAAGCAGAGCCTGCAAAGCGATTTTAAAGGGTGGATGGCGAAGCGGGGAAAGACTGGTTGAACATGGGAGGTAGCATCAGAGGGTCGATGAAAAATAACCGCGGAACACGTGCTTCGCTACTTCCCCCGTTTTGAATCGCACACGCGCGAACACATACAAAATATATATATATATATACATATATATATATACATACATGGTTTCTTCTGGCAACCCGTTTCGAGCCTTGCCACAGCTTCCATTCAGAACTACCGCTGTCTCCATACCACTCCCCCCCAATCAAATCTTTCTTCTGAAGTTGGCAATTGTACATTTTCAAATTCCGCTTCTCTACTCTCCCCTTGTGCAGAGGCTTATCTGCATGAATCCTCTGTTCCACCTCAGGCCCTACAAAAGAAACAAGATCTTATCAAGCCTTCTTTCTCCAATTCAAAGCTCTTTGTCCTCATTCTTTAGGTAAAAGTTGTCCAATTATATAGTTATTCGTTGTTAAAGACATTACAGTAGATCGTCATTTTTGACCGGGGGTCACCCTGCAGCAAGTGTGAATCCTCAAATCCTCTCCAACCAACTCCTCGCAGAAGCGCTCATGTGCTTTTCCGACCCACCAGATCGTGGTCCCCAGAAAAGATCCATCCAGTGCCTGTCCTGTCCACCTGTCAACGTCAAAACCACAAAGACCCCACCATTGAGATATTATCCCTGCCGTTTGCACCAGGAATCTCACGCTCTGTTGGTCTGTCTCACTGTGAGAGCTAGTCATGCATGAGCAAGTTACAAATCCAAACCCCATAAACGCGATTTGCTCTTCCGCGAAGGATTGCCAAACTCCAATATCCACCAACACCAAATGTTCACTGTGCGGACCTCTAGGGCCGGCGAACTTTGACATTGTTGGAAAGTGACCTCTCCATGATTTCCAAAATATAATCTCAAAGCAATATTAAAAGGAAACAACAATCTGGTTATGATGATAGACATGGATAAACAAATGATAAACAGAATGATCGAGGTTCAGAACTTGTTCCGGGAAAGCAGAATAGGAGGTTGAACCCATAGTGGTCGCCGGATCCGTGCAGATCGCTGGTGACAGTTGCGTGCACCCCGCGCTTGCAATGGGATGGACTGGTCATTTCATTTGCTCGAGCAAATCGGTTTGCCTACATTGTAGGCAACCTCATCTGGAACATATGAAATATATCATTGCGGCGACGCATCCTGACGCACATCATGACGATCTGTACTCAAGTAGAGATACTACAGCAGGCAGGGAAAGGGAACTTGGTCGAGTGGCGTCTCGCAGTGGATCGCCATCGACTGATGCACCTAAACTACGATCCAAACACGGGTGTGATGATACATTTTCACTCGAAAAGCTTCATTGCTCCAACTGGTATTGACGTCTCTACGATACGACAAACCACTAGCTCACGCACAGGTTTGCAAGAAGTTTCAAGTTCCTTTGCTGGAATAGTCTGTGTCCACAAATAATAACTCGAGACTCGAGCCTTTAAAGTCTTTAAAGTCAAAGGCCAACCACTTTTGGCACAACAAACCGAACGCAAAACTGTGTTTCCCACTGTTTGTTTTTTTGTGTAGGACCTATGATGTGAACACTTTTACTATGGACATCTATGAAAAAAGGCCTGAAACTGACGCCCGTGTATGGAACTAGTTGACGGCTGAGGGTAAAGCGTCTGTTCCAGCAATGTTCGTTGTGGTGGCAGCTTCACTGGCAGGGTAAAAGCTGTGGCAGCGAGCGAACCCCCCTGTGGTTGATTGAAACTCACTTCACGTGAAAGGCTTCTTGCAACACCAGGCTAGTGCCAACTCAATGCTTTTCAAACATTCGCACGAATCTCAGCTTGAGCACTGACAGCCTTTTCCATTGGAACTTTCGAAGCTACTTCCAAACCTGGCTTTGAAGCTTGGTGGCCTATTTCCTGCTGCTACAAATCGCACAAATGAAACCATGGAGATTCCAAGGTTCGTGAAAACTGACCTTGTGAAACCAATCAACATCAAAGCAGTGGCAATTTTCCTTTTGTGTTTGCGTTGGAGCTCTCCAAATCCAGCGATGGACACCACTGATCAAATGAAGTGGATTTAGCTGGTTTTGAGCTTTAGATAGCTTCAAATGGCTATTGCATGTTATTGCCAGCGCATGACGCTATTCATATCGGCCACCAATCCCATGTCAGGATTCTCAGGGTAGACACAAATGAGGGCAAATGAGATCACAGCATGTAGGACAACCAAAACAGGGTAAAGGATCTGCATTGTCACATCCAGCCTCCGCGACCCAGGAATTGCCTTGGAAAGTGGCACCCTATACCACTCCGGTTTCGCTGCAATCTCGTACTTCTCGATATCTAAAAGGAGCTCCATAAATAGCGAAAATATCATCCGCACCTGGCCGACATCTTCCAAAGTGTCAAATCCTTTATCCCGAAGGAATGTGCACATGATGTTCGCAGTTTCTGATGTTGTCATATAGATGTTGAAGCTGGTCATGACCCTTCGAAGCATCTCTGGTGTGGCTGTTGGGTCGCTTTGTGGGACTTCACGCTGCCAAAGGCTTAGCAAGTAGCGGATGACGGCCAAATCACCTTCCGTCGTCTGCCTTTGCTCAATAGGTGAATGCAAAGCATTACGCCGCACGTTGAGGGCGAAGTGTGCATCAAAATGTTCTACAGACGTCGTTCGTATTTTGCCCCGTGGGCTTGATGCGTCAGAAGATATCTCAAGCAATGGAAGGGCATCGTCATCCTTTGGATCAGAGCCCGCCTCTTTCGTGTTCGGAGTGGACATCATCAACTCACTGTAAGAACGGTATGTCCTCTGGCCCAAGCGTTCTGACTTTGTTGCTGTCTCACCATGCTTCTTGGCCAAATATGAAACTAGCGTTGTCTGCCCATCAGTGTTCTTCACCTCTGGCGCGTAGTCGTTGAGCAAAGTGGCCACAAAAGTTTTCCTGGAATGACAGAACGCCGTAGAACAAACAAAGAGAGAGGCAGGCAGGCAGGCAGGCTGGCAAACACGCAAACGCACAAACAAGCAGCGAAATTCAAGGATAAATCACCTGTGCAACCTACAGTTGTCAGTCCTACACAACAGGATATCGTAAGACTCCCCCTTGAACTGTGATCAGCGACTTTGCATGAGAATTTCGTCAGTGCCTACTCAACAAAGTTTGTGACTGCACAGTTCAGTCTTTTGACAGTTCCATCTTCGCAATGATGCCGTTTGTGACTCCACACAGTGATCTTGTACTTTTCGGAGTTCACCGTGGAATGCTCTTGGGTACTAACTTCACTCCAGACTGTGCGGATATTGGGAAACGCTGTGCCCCACGCTGTCCCACCTGGCGCAGTTCCCGCCCAATAAAAAACGCATCCGATTAAATCAAATTTGTTTAGGGCTGTGCCCATCCACACCGTGCCCCACCCACACCTACCTCCGTCATGTTCAAAACAATCAAAACCCATCAAAAAGAACAAAAATGGATCAAAATCAATGAAAAACATGAAAAATCAATCGAAAACTATTAAAACGGATGAAAATCAATGAAAATCAATCGAAAACAATGAAAAACAACAAAAAACATGTAAAAAACAATCGAAACCAACAAAAAACATGAAAAACGCACAGAATCAACAAAAAACATGAAAAGTCAACCGACAATCCACAAATATACAAAACAAAACGAAAAATTGACAAAAAGCGCCAAAAAAACAGAAGAAAAGCAAAGGAAAAACAAAGGAACAGTCGAGGAACGGTCGAGGAACAGTCGAGGAACAGTCGAGGAAAAGTCGAGGAACAGTCGAGGCGCTACTTTTCCGCTACTGTTCCTCTACTTTTCCTTTGCTTGTCCTCTGCTTTTGTGCACTTCTTGTCAAGTGTCCGTTGTGTTTTGTATATTTTGTTGATTTTCGGTTGATTTTTCATGTTTTTTGTTGATTCTGTGCGTTTTTCATGTTTTTTGTTGGTTTCGATTGTTTTTTACATGTTTTTTGTTGTTTTTCATTGTTTTCGATTGATTTTCATTGATTTTCATCCGTTTTAATAGTTTTCGATTGATTTTTCATGTTTTTCATTGATTTTGATCCATTTTTGTTCTTTTTGATAGGTTTTGATTGTTTTGAACATGACAGAGGTAGGTGTGGCTGGGACAGAGTGTGGAGGGCGCTGATTCGAACCAATTCCTATCTCCTCCGATTCTGCCAGCATGAGCGGGGCCAAAACCTTGCCCGGAGTGAAGTTAGTACTCTTGGGCAGTGCGCTCAGTGCCCTCTTCATCAGTGCCATAGAGTCCTTGGCCAGTGCAGTCCGAAAGGCGGAGTGCCCTTCAGCTCATGGCGAATCAGTTGAACCGCAAGTCCCGCTGCCAGTTCAACCTCATTGAGAACGAAGTTCTCTTGCAGTGAATCAGTGTCCTCGCAGCGGCAGTAGTCCCCTTGGACAATATGTCCAACGATTCTCGCCTGAAGGGTCGAATGCCACAACGACCAGGGGCTCTTTCCTTTGTCATTCATTTGTGCGTCGCTGTGTGATGGCCTTCGTCCAGTACATCTGCAGCGTCTGCAGCAGTGCTGTCAGTTGACCATTTCCAAGCAAAGTGATAGGCTGATAGGCGCGATTCCAGTCTTCAGGATTTCAGCGGCGATGCGCAGTGGTGCAGTGAAGATCGCGTCGTACAGCGCCCATAGTGACCAAGTTGGCAGTCACAGTGCTGTGGCTGTGGCCATGGTCCTCTGGGTGTGTCTTCCCGTCGGGCTCGTCAAGCCCGTCGGTCCCGTCAGGGGAGTTCCAGAACAAGAATTACTTAGATGCCTGCTCAATAGAGGGAACAATTGCTTTGTGATCAGAGGGTCTGCGACCTGTCACCTCCATGAAACGGGTTAACACTCTTTCACGCCGTGCGTTCCCTGAATCACCAGCAAGGGCTCTGGCTCTGAAGCAACGATGTGCGCATGACTTCTTTTCATGTCGACAGTCGATCTTCGTGTCAATAGTTGTCAATAGCAAGACAAAACTTATCCTTAGACAGCCTCACTGTGACGTGAGCGCTTGGCCATACAGATGACAGATGATGTTTCTCATTCGATGTCACGGTTAGTTGAGGACATTCAAGGTCAAGACATATACATATATATATATATAAAGATTTTTTTTCATAAATCGAGCTTGTGAATACGTATGAGGACGCACACATATATATATATATGTACATTTATAATAACAATAATAACAAAAATAGTAAAAATAGCAAGAGTAATAGTAATAACAAGCGCTCGAATCGTTTGTGTTTCGTTTCCTGTGTTTCTTCGTCTGGCAGTTCCTCTTCAGATTGCGTTTTGGACTTCTAACGCGTTCAGGAACAAGTTGTCATCATCTCATCTCACGTTTTCAAGCCCGGGTGGTTCGCGGATACGTCCAGTGGTGCTCAGTGATGGCGGAGGGCAAAAGAGGTGTCAGTAGTGTCCTCGTTTGGGTTCTAAGGAGGCACATTCAGTGCTTTGCGCAGTGCTTGAGTGCTTGACTCAACGCCCAGTTCACACTTTGTGCATGGAACCGTTTCCAAACACTAGCGGCCCATCTGCTTCAGCTTCAGTGTCCTTTCCTATAGCGGTCCTAGCCAAATGCCTTCCAGCCACGCAGCGTCAGCTTTGTCGTGTAGTTGTCCAGGCTGTCTAAACAGCGCAATTTCCCCGAATTCACAGAATCCAGTTTGGATATTGTTCCATTCCATCTACGGCCGTAGGAGGTTTGTCCGTCTTCGTGTGTCACGTAGCGATGGAACTGAGCCACGGAAAAATGCAATGTCTCTCCTTCCAATCGAACCATGTGCTTGCTTCCAGGCCTTAGTAGTCGCTCGAACGCTCATGTCATGCCTCCAAGTTGTTTTGCTGTGTCAGTGACCAACCCTTTCAGTGCAAGTTCTTTGTCATACTGTAGAATTCGAAAAGTTCTGCCAGTTCCAAAGATGAATTTCGGCGTGTCTCCCTTTGCTTGGAACAACACCTGAAGTAGACAGTCCAGTCTGAACATCAGTCGCATTCAGGCTTGTCCGCTGTTGAACATCGTGCCAGTTGTAGCGAACGAGTAGTCCGCTTGAATCGCAGGCTGTCTATCAGTGTTTTGTCAGCTTTGTCGCTCTTTTCCTTTTGCTCGAACACAGTGTTCACACCATTGCCGTGATCGAAATGGCAAGTGTGTCAGGCAGTGTTGCGCTCGCTGTTGCGCAGCTGGTTCGTTTGGGCTAGGCAGTGCTTTAGCAGTGCACACCGCTTCGTCGTGCGTTTCTTGTCCAGCAATGACTTCCCTTTGGGGTCTTCGAAATCAGTGAAGCCAGTCAGAATGACAAGCAGCACCAGTGGTGCCTCAGTCTGATCCTCAGTCATCCACATACCACTTTGACTTTGAATCTTTCTATTCCAGTCGTCCCTGGTAAGGAAGAGAACAACCACTCTCAAGTGTCCTAGTTCCGAGTGGTCTGGTCCGGCGTCATCCGGAGTGAAGAAGTCTTGTTGCGCACCGTCATGAAAACGAGCCCAGGCTACAGGTGTGTGTAACCAGTAGTCTGATGTCCGACCTCCTCCAGTTTCAGGATCTGGTTTGAAACACCGTCAACAGGAGCGCTTTGAACTCTTCATCGTCCCAGTCCTTGCACGTCAACAGCTTGGCAATAGGATTGCGTGCGTCATGCGAGTGATCGGATACACTACCAGTGTCGATCGACAGTTCGTCTGTCTGTTTCATGTGATTCAGGGCCGCTGTGAAGCCTTGGTTCTTGCTCTCTTCAGTGGCAATTCCAACTTCAGGTGAAAAACAGTTCTGCCTTTCCAGTGTTCCTTCATTTCATTTCTTGTCCAATGTCCTGAAGTTCCGAAACAGTCTGTAGATTTCCCTCTCCAAAGTCAATGGCGATTCTCACGCCCGTGAACCTGTCCAGTGGAACAGGACAATCTGATCTGAAAGGCGTGAGCATTGTTCTTCTTGGTCTCTTGTGAGCCCTAATCAGCGAAAAGTCAGTGTGGTAGTATGGCTTTGGTCGAATGGGATTGATCAGTCAGCGCTCATGTTCTGTTGTGGTATGTTCACAGTTCAACATCCAGTGCGGTCATGTACTCTTCCAGCGCACGTTCACATGGACCCGTGACAGTTTCATCATAGTCCACAGTCCACAGTGGCTGGTGTGAGATACACCATTGTGCCGTGTGTAATGACGCTCACAGTTAAGTTTGGTCATCCGGTGTCAATAGTTTCACGCAGCCTTTACCAAGAACAGTCCAGTAACCTTGCAAGATCAAGCGGGCAACGGAAACTAGACAAAAGGGGGCGTCGCAAACATAGTAGTTCACAAACATTGTTACTCCGTCAGCGTTATATCTCGCCAGTTTTCTTCCCTGCAGTCTAGGTGGCTTCCTTCCTACAGGCAATTGTGTTTTGCTTTGAGTGGGCCGAAGGGGGCGGCCGCTACCTTTGCCTTCCATGCCAAGATTTCCTTTACTTTTGCCTTTCCAGTGGGGGCCAGTCTTGCCCCTTCCACCTTTTCTCCGCTGCTCCTACGTCCATGGGCGCGGGTCCTCCATTGTCCAGCCTCTCTCACAGTGTCGTGCATGTCCATCGTTCTTGCATTCAGTCGCAGGTGTTGTTGCAGTGGTGCTCCGGATTATCGTTCATATCTGGCCTTCAGTGTTTCCCATTCGCTGTAGTCTTGCTCAAAGTGCAGTTTGTGGCAGCGAAAACAAAATGCTCAACAAGCGCCATGTTTCAAAACCATTCATATCAACATTTCCACGTCCTACCAGTCTGGCACTATTAGTAGTCACCTGAGACAGCAAGTTACAGTAGTGCCATTGACGGCTAAGTCGAATTACATAAACCAGTGTCAACGAATTGAGGATTATCAGCTTCCAAAGTCCCCAGTCTCTCATCAGTGATCGGTGTCGTTCACAGACCAACTCCAGTCTTCCCATTGTTCCATCTTTCCTGAGAATTGAGTCAGAAGTGGAAGCTTGTTGCTTCCTTCCAGTGTATTCGATTCTTCAAGTTGGGCCATTGCTTCAGTTCTACAGTTCTACATTCTGTACAGTTGCAGCAGGAGCCAGAGCTCCGCTACCATGAGATATTCAGGATCAATCACCTGTGCAACCTACAGCCGCAGTCCTACACACAGTGGACTCAGCAGCTGTGATCTTTTCTCAGTGACTTGAGCCAACAGTGAAGTTGGCAGTCTTGGAGTGCGCAGTGGAGTGATATCTTAACACAAACAAACAAACGAACAACTTTGCATTGCCAAGTTCGTATTATATATGTGAAAGAAGGAATAAACATCATCCAATCCAAGAAAGGCAAGCAAATGATCGAAGCTCGGTTTGGAACTTTTGGAGATGTCGGGCATTTGAACATCAATGGAAGTCATGCGTCTTTTCACGCGACTCTTCGATCAGATTTCGAGCGGTCTTCTCGACTTTCTTTAGGCGTTGCAAATTCTCCGCTGCTTTCTCTTCTGAGCCCAAGAGAAGCTGAACGATGGCCAAGTGCACAGCCGCATAGCAACACATAATCATAGAGCCCAGCAAGTAGTCTGTAAGCCACACGCAGGTTGCGACCTGTGGGAGCTTGGAGAACACAAAACCTTGCAGAGTTCGCATGATGAGAACTGGAAGTAGGGCCACCGCTGCACGAGCAGGAGCTGATTTTGGATCAATAAAGAAGCCGGTGTAGCTCACAATCAGAAACAGCCAAGAGGGTACCAGCACCATTCGAACAAGATACCCAGGTCGCCGAGCAAACTTGAAAGGAAGGAACACAATGTCCGTTGACCCTTCCAAATCAGGCCAATACTTTTTGGTTCGCACACCAGGAGTAGAAATATTTTGTTCATTCTCGATGAACCTTAGTGACACAAATAGAAACTACAAACTGCTTCTACCTGACTTGCAGCCCTCTTGGGGTGAGCGTGCAATATGGTGTTGTACTATACATTTGCTTCGTTGATCCTTGATTTGGTGTTTGGCAGGTTTCACGGACCTCGCCGCGGCTTGCATGTGTTTGGGACTGTTGATGTTGGCCGCAATGGTTCTTACAATAAACAGGGTCTGGGCCCCCAATGGAATTTTTGAGGAGTTTGTGGGAATGTTGTGCTCACTTTGCCATGCGCTACAGGAATCATGCAGCCAGTACTTGTTGCACCTAACATCACCCAACAGTGCATTTGTTACGAAATGCCGGTGGCTGTTGACCCGACAGTTTTCCAGGGTACGGCCCAAAGCTACCCACATGTTGCTGAAGCCTGTGTTGCGAAGGATCGAATGTGGAATCGACAAGAGGAGACAGCGCAACGTAAGCCTGTAAGCCCAGCTGAGGAGTTTTGCCCGTTGCGGCTTCTGCAGTGCTTGTATTTTTGTGCTTCTCTTTGCAGTTCTTTCTCTGATTTTCTGGGGCCCCTTGCGTTTACCTTCTGCTTCCTGGTTACTGCTTTTTGCTTGTTTTGGCTGCTTACCTTGGTTTCCTTGTCTTCCTTGCTTATTTCTTTGCTTTGTTTGCCATCACTTCTGTTCTCTCCTTGCTAAATTTGCTGTCCTGTTGTTTTGGTCTTTCTGGCTCGCAGCCAGGTGGTGCGTTTTGATGCCTTTTTGCATCTTTGCTGAAGTGTGAAGACTATTCCAACACCGAGGTGCAAAGGCGCAACGCTGCCCCTCATGAGGCAAAGGTCCTTGAGTGCATCTTGTATGTTTCTGATCCTCCCCAAGAGCCCTCCCCCAATATGGTGCATTTCACCCTACCAGGGTTGAATAAATTGCGAACATTGTGCCTATCGAACTACAGCAGGAGAAGGGGGAAGCTTGACTTTGGCATTATAAAAGCATCCAAAAGCTCAGTCGAGTTCATCGGCTTCATCACAGGTTCGGTATTGCCGGTGTTGTGTTCATTTGTGGCGAGGAAGCCCTGAATCTCTGAGCCGGGCACCATGCGGGTGAGAGCATCTTGTCTCCAACAACGCCAACACCACTCTGTTTCCTTGGTGAAAGAACACGAGACCGCAATGCACTTGTGTGCACGCTCAATAGATCATAAAAGACCACAAAACAGCGCGAATCGCACGTGTTGTGCCCAGTTTCATATATTCCTGCGAACCATGCCTTGGCCTCACCTGGATACTTTCCGTCGTCTCATCGAAGCGCCCGATCTTCATGAAGCATCCGTGCTGATCATAGGGCATTCGATGGTATTGCATAGCGCACTTGAGGCTCCCGCGAAAGGCAATGGCATGAAACACCGTGCCATTCGCATGCACCGACGTCATGGCATCATTGTTCTGGTGAATCTGCTTGATGGCGTTGTAGATATATAGCTTTGGAGTCCAAATGATGTCACTAGGAATGATCAGCACATTGACACACATGTTTCCCATATCCGTATCCTGAGCAAAAGCCAGTCTTTGATCCACCCACCAATGCCTAATGTAACCTGTCACGGATACAGACTCATGCTGCTCATCGACTGAATCAAAGCTTTCCAGGAAGAACTGGACCTGAACGTCCACAGCAGATCCGCAGCTTGGAAAGGGAGGACTCTCTTTTTCATATCCTAAGATCGATGCAACAACATGCAAACAACATGCAACCCAAAAGCGGTGTGGCATGTTCAAAGCAAAGGAGACCACAGTAGAAAATACAAAAGGCACAATTTTGAGCAAATCATGATGACGCAAGTCCTCGAGGGTTTTCCTGAATTCTAGGGCATGCTTTGGACCAAAGCATGTTGTTTTACAGTTGTCTGCGCTGGCCACACATAGGCAACTCAGGACTGCCAACTGCAGCTTTTCCTGAAACATCCGGCTGCTGTGGCTCCCACGACTACACAATTCAAGGCTCAAGATGAGAAATGCAGGTGCAATAATCAACACCATACGAGATTGTCTAAGGATACGTATATGGATTTGTATGCAGTGTATAGACTTGGCTGCAAAGTTTCTCCATGTTTCTCCATCCTCAGCTCTTGTTGCTTCTCCAAACTAGGCTGCCCCTGGACTTCGAGCTGGACACGCTCAAAACATGCATGCTAGGATATCTTGAATTCTGGATGGTGCCCTTTCAAACGCTACAGCCAAAGCGCAAAGTAGGCCGCATGGCTGTACTAAGTAGTGAGGTGCACCATTACTGGGGGAGAATGTTGAAAGGCTTTCAATGTTTACAGGATTGGGACTCCAAAGTAGAGAGCATGGTCCATTCAATTGTCAAGCGTATCCATGATGATTCTCACCAATACCTTATCGCCCATATCGCCCTGCTGCCACACACTTTTGCTGCTTAAAACCTGCCGACATCCATGGCGACTGCAGTACATTGGCAGTCCTGCCACTTCAAAGCCTGCAGCTACGGAAATGTACACGCATGTGGATTTAGTCGTAGTATGATTATGTATGATTTATATAGTGATCTATTTGGGGCACGGTGTGAGAAATGATATCCTCTTCCCATCCTGTTCCACATGTCGTGGTGCCTTTCTCCAGCACCAAACTTTCGACACCTGCGCTGACAAACTTGGTCAAGTCTGCAACTTGGCATAAACTATATAATTCAAGAAAGGAAAAAAACGGCACAAGTTCCAAGCCCCTTCAATAAGATCCGGCTTCTAAAGGGACCCAAACATATGATTGTAGTTTTTTAATGGTTGATTTTTTAAAACTCTTGCCACGCTAGGTCATCAACCTATTCACTCAGCGCAAATGCTGTCACCTATTCCCTCAGGGAACTGGTGCATCCGCCTTCCTGGCAGCCGAGTGCACGTTGATTTGTCTCAAAGCCTGAAATTTTGATACTATTCTTGCCTTCATGCTTTGGACACTCAAACTATACTTGGGGCAGTATGACATCAAACCAACAGCTTCAACCGGTCTCTCTGGGACCCAAGATGTGCACGTGCGAGTCTTTCTTGGCTTATTCCAGCAACTTTTCTCAAAGTACTTTACAAGCGGAAACAACGGGTCGAACAAAACACGGTTGACTTTGCTCAACCAGAAGCGATGGGCATCCCCCTCACTTGACTAACAAAAACTCTCTCTGCCCAAACTGAGCATAAGTGGGCAGGCACGCCTAAACGCAGGCCTGACAGCTGTGGTTTTGAATCTTATTGCAAGCGCTAAAACATTAAAGCACACACAATAAAAATCAACACACGGAAGGATATTCAACACCATTCAACCCAAAATTGGGAGAAAATGAAATTGATTGAAATTGTGTGCATCCTCTTATCAACACAAAGAACCTTTGGCAATCGCTGTAAAATATCTCAGGAAAGTGCAACCATCCCCGGTACGACAACATTGCATACACACGCACACAAAGGCCGACAACCCAAGGTCTTGCCAGCATGACCGACCTCCCCTTTCCTAATTTCATCATTCACATCGACAACAAACTCCGCAGCAAATTGCAAACAACCGAATATATAATTAGATCATGATGTACATTGACCTTGCATTTGCAACAAAAAGGGCTGTGGCATGCTGAAAAACTTGAACATGCTGAGAACCCAACCAGCTGCAAAGCTGTGACAGAAACCTGCAAAGAAGGAGATCAGTAATGTGATTGAATCGATTCAAAAATGTGACTCCATTCATCTCAAAGATTCTCAAAGCAATCTTTTTCAATTCGCTGGAAAGAACATCCAGTCTAGTTTGAATTTGTCTTGAGTCTAGAGCGGCACTTGCGATGCGTATGAGTGCAAACATCCGAAAACAAGGGACGTAAGAAGTGCAGTGCATCATAGTTCAATAAGACGTTGAAAGTAAACAACCAACATCGATGAGAGGGTTCTGCATCGCGCAAAGTTGAGCCGGAGAGACGTGCGTGCTCGGACACACACTCGGGATATTGCATACCGAGACGAATGCCTCACGCCACATGGCAACCTAGGTGAAAAATGGCCTGCGTAAAACGGGGAGGGGGGAAAGAAAAGGGGGCAGGTTCCCAGCGACGACAAAGGCGTCCAGGTGCTCCCAGCTACGAATGCTACGACACAAGCGTCCAGGGCTGCGCTGAGGATAGTGGGGTTCCTGGGAGAGGGAGGAGAAAGAGGGAGGTGAAATAAGGCTGGGGCAGACCGCAATGGATCTTGAGAGACCTACGGCCGCTGCAGTCTGCTCTGGCCATGCCAAAATGGCGGGCTGCTCTGGTCCGCTGCGGACTGCTCATGGCCTTCAGCCTGCTCAAGAATCTGTCCAAGTCATGAGGTCTTATATAACTTACCTTTGCGCTAAGACTCCTTCGTCCGGGAGACAAACCCTTGCTCAGCAAGGCAACGAGGGCACCCTTCGGGAGACGAAACGAATGGCTCACGCCCCGCGGCAACCTACATGAAAAAATGGCCTGAACAATGAATAGGAGAGACTAGGTGAGAAGCCATCGCTAGTACGTAGGTTGGAGGCCATCGCTGGTTCACACAGGGCAAGATGGGTCCGGGTGGGGTGCGCAAAGATTTCCGGCGCCTTCGGCGTGTTAATTGCAGTATGCACTATGCACGCTGAACAACTTCTTTTTATATGTGGCAATGGCGGAAGGTAGGCGGAGGGTCGAGCAACAGAAACGTTACATTCAAACGTATGTTCATGCGTTTTCATGGCTCGCAAGCATGCGCAAGCTAGAAAAGGATGGCAGGTAGAGGCTTCTACTATTTAGCAGCCAACAAGCAAAGCGCTGCAAAGTAGATGTCTTTGAGAAATGTACTCAACAAAGGGTGTCAAACAAAAGGGGTCGGCAAGTAGACGTTTATCGTAGCGAAAAAAAAAGTTAGAGACGTCTAGAGAAAAGTATCGATGAGTAGGGATTTACATTACAGTAGAGTGAAAAGTTCCTACAAAGATATTCCAGGATGAACAAAAGCACAGCAACAAATAGAGATTTCAGAGATTTCCATCGAAGCATATCCATAGGTAGACGTTTGTAGTGAAACGTGGTGAAAAACATCTTTAGGTAGTTTTTCAGACCCTGCACTTATCCGTTTGTCAACGGAGACCAGGGCTTCCCTAGTGGTCCAAATCATGCGACGGGTCACTTGGAGCAACAAGTCCTGAGGCCGTTGGCGCCTGAATGCCACATACATCACCGAGAAGCAGCTGACCTGCAATAAGGAAGGCCATCAAACAAATAGCGGTGACACGGCTAAACGTGGGGCATGCGCATGCGCAATGTCAAAGGTGAAACAGAACAAAGAACTGAGCAAAGCTTGCAGCCATGGTCACATGATGTCACATGGTCCCACTGCTTTCCCTCGTTAACTTGTTAACAACTCTCAAGGAAGCTCTGCGCAGACTGTCTTTCATACACCGCCTTGTCAGATGCCCGAGGCCGGCCCACAGATCTGCGCGAGCTGAGAAGGATTGGCATCTCAAGGTGGTTTTACTCCACATGGCAAGTATGCTCAGTGCCAAAGCAAGTAGATCTATGTAGGGTTTGGGTAGCTTGCTTCCTTTTTCCACCGACCCTGACCAAAACATCTTCAAATCTTATCAAATCCATTTCATAGGTTTCATGTGCCTCCAAAACCGACTGTTCTGTTTTTTTGTGTGTAGGTCTGTGTAGCTGCTAAAAGAGATAAAGAGCGCGATTCCCCAAAATCCATGTCCACACACCAAGCAGCTGAGATGTGGCGAGCGCATTCCCCGTTACTCATGGCCCCATGGCACAGCCTTTCTTCGTCCTCCCGCATCTCGATGTCTTTGTCCTGCGGGGCCAAAGACAATTTTTCGAAACTCGTTGCTTCTAGTGATTCACCACACGCAGAGATAGCGTGCCCAAAAAGGGTGGGAATGCGTTGAAACAGTTTGCATGCAACAGATTCAAAAAAAACATGCTAATGCACCGAACACCTGGCCGGATTCACACATGCACGTGTATTACATTTATCTACATATGTTTATTGTGTTTTGGGGGAATGGGGCGTGGAGAAGATATCGCACATACCATGAAAACCGAACCCATTGAAGCAGTTAGGAGGAATGCGCCGTTATGATAGGCAACTTGGAAAGGCCCCCCACCTGCATCCCAATCCATGAGCACCAAGACCCACACCACGCGGGTGGTGGGGAAAGCAATGAAGCTGGACAATTTGACAGTGTCATTTTGGAATGTGTGGAACCACACGTTGTACAACTATATATATATATATATATATATAGCATTTGTGGATTGGGGGTTTCCCAATCACACACTGGTAGCCACTGGCCTTCTCACGCGCCCTGGCGCTTCTTTTCCACCTGGCCTCAGGTCCAAGCACGATCTCCTGATCGAAGTGGGGCATCCTCGCCCAACCATACACCGCCGGACGCAACCTAAGCCCCCTGACTTGTAGCCAAAGGTGATGGCGGTTCGAACGACGTGCTGAACAGGCTTCAGGGACATGTCACACTCTGCAAATCACACTCCTAAAAAAGTCTAATTATTTTTTTTCTTTTGGATTCACTGTGCTTGAGAAGAGTCTTGAATCCATTGGTGGCGAAGTTTCTTGTCAGCTCGTTGTTGAAGCACCACATCTATATCATGGATCCTGCAATGGCCCTGTTCTAACAGTAGACGCAATGGGGTGGTGTCCATGTGTTTCGTTGATGCGTCCGTCATTTGAGCGGCCGAGTGAACCCATTTCACTGCGACTCCTTCAAATAAACGATCCTTAATGATTAGGGCCTCTAACGTGGTGCGATATTCAGAGCACTGGGGCATTGAAGTCTTTTGCAACAAATCATACAGTGATTTACAGTCAACTATCGCGAATGCTTTCGGGATCTGCGCGTATACCTGTTCAGGCTTCTGCCATTCTAACGAGGGACTTATCAGCCACGCCCAGTGGATGCGCAACCACCCGAGCAAGTCCAAAGCTCCCGACAGGGCATACGTTTCAGATGCCAAAGTACTTCCAACGACTCGGCTGATTTTCTTTGAGTACCAAGCAAGCGCGCTGATTGGGGCCGAAACATCATGGTCTATTTGATCACTGGTTGTTAAGACTAAGCAACCTTTCTGTGAATGAGCCTTTTCCCTTGAGGCGAATGCTGCATCTGAGAAAGTTGCGAATCGGATTTTCTGGATCGGGATTGTTCGGTATTTGATACTGACATTGCTATGCTTTTTGGCTTCCATTAACAATCTGTTTCCTTCAAGGAGGTCTTCTACGGTGGCAGTGGGAATTTTGGCTTGTAGCAAACTAAGTCGGCAAGCAATATCAGGTCGTGTATTGGTTGCGGCATATTGCAAACTTCCTATTAGACCCCGAAATGATTGAAGTTCTGGAGGTAGAACGGGGTTCTTAAGATCGGTTCTCCGATCTTTCGAGATTTGAATCGGTGGGATATCCTGGATGTATTCCTTTTGGTCAACTTGGATTTCCCCATTTGCTGTTTGGTGGATGTGTAAGCCAGTAAAGATCATGTCTCGTTTCCTGTGACTACCGAAAGGAAACTTAGCTTCAAGGCATTTGAGCTTTTTGTGAAATTCTTGGTCACCGCCCCCAATGCCATCATCGACATGGATTCCAATGATTCCATGGATGTTTGTCGCGGTTGCTTCTGCTGGAGTCTTCTCATCCCGAGGCAATACGAAGACACAAGGGTCAAAGGGCGACATTCGGAATCCCAAACAACTCACTATACCATAAAAGAGGGGCATTTACCAAACCGTATGCTGACTTCAAAAGTTCACACACTTCATGATCTTGTAGCTTGAGCTTAGATCGCATTTCTGCTGGGGGTTCAACGCCGAGGATTCTGCTATCTTGTCGGGTTCCTCGTAAAAAGGCAGTTCGGATATCGAACGAGTTAAACTCCCAGCGTGCACTAGCCAGGAGTTGAAGTATTAGAGCTCGACTGTCTCGACTCAAGGTTGGCGCGTCCCGGTCTAGCTTTTCTACATCGGGATCTTGGAAACCAAGGATGACTAGACGGGCTTTCGCTTTTCGACTCTTGCCCAATTCAGCTTGTTCCCGTGCATTTAGGGGTTTCCATGTTAACGCCCATCTGGTTCTTAAGATCTGCTCTTCTGGGATCCTGTGGCGTGCGATGCGACGAACAGTTTCTGTGGCTAGCCAAGACTCAATTTCCTTATGTTTTGCTGCCATCATTTCATCATACTCTTGACCCTTGAGATCTTGCATTTTGATCTCTACCTTCTGGCGTTTGGCTTGTGATGCCAAGTAGATCACTTGTTCCATGCCTTGCTTGGAACAACACTGCTCGATTTCAGAGGTGCTCAAAACAATTTCCATGGCGAAACAGTGTGCCCATTCTTGCTCTGGGATGGTTTGGAGTGCATATATTTCCTTTAGAGTTTCCTCCTCATCAACAATGAGTTCGTCGTCGTCTGTCTCTGGTACAGGCACACAGCTCGGATCCATAGTCACGTGAGAACCTCCGGCACCATCTACACTCATTGCTTGTGAGTTCGAGCTCGTCCGGCTCTGCATCAGGCTGGGCTTCCGATCGAACACTCTCTGGCGGGTTTGATGTAGGAGGAAGTTCATCGTTACTTATGGTTATGGGTGTGATGCTGGATGGTTGGCTGGGTCTTGACGGGGATGCTTGTGGTGGTTCCCTATCTCTTACGAAATCTGGAGGCATCTCCGACAATTGATGATATTGAAAGACTCCGGTTCCGGGCATCGGAGGTGGCTCTCTTGGGTCGTCCCTCTTGAACAAACCTGTTTCACGATCGGACAAAGTTCTTACACGCTCGGGCGCACATCGAAGGAGTCTGGTGAGATGGCTTAGCCATATGCCATATGACATTGTTACCGTCCAACATGAGTACCCGGGCAGGACCGTTCCATCGGTTGTTCTTCCAGTACATGGTCCAATCCCCAACCTGGTGCACATTTCTGTCGGGTCGACTTCGGCCGTGCAGTGCTCGACGGAGCTCATTGCAGTGATCAGCTTTCACAAAAGCCGTTCTTGCGGCTTCTCGAAGAGCGAGTTGCTGTGCAAAACGATGGCTTTCGGTCTGAAGTGCAGAGATATTTGAGCTATTCTCCGAATCATCACACACACTTCCAGGCAGTCGTCTACTTTTACCTAGGACCAAAAGTTCAGGTGTGTATCCTCGGACCCTTGACATCGAGTTTTTTGCATTGCAACACTGTATGAGACTCTGTTGGAACGGCTTGTCCAAATAGATTTTGTCCAACATACGTTGCAAAGTAGCTCCATGTCTTTCTGCTCTTCCTAATTGCCAATGACCATCCGTGGGAATGACATAACTTGTGATTCCAAGTTCTTGCAAATATTGGGAGAACCCTTCACTGTTAGATTCCGTGGCGCTATCAACCATGAGGCTTTTGGGTGGTCCCGCCCACGACAGCCATGCGGCCTGAAAGCACTGAATCAAGGAGCCTGTGGTCCGTGTATGATATGGTATGGCCATGTGGAAGTTGGTTGCTGTATCAACAAAATGATAGAAACAGTATTGTCTTGACTCCATCAAATTGCACCGTATCGTTGAAGTCCCGAGCTTCACGCAGGTGTCCTGGTCGGGAAACTTTCGGCAAAGACATTTCATGACATGTATCACAGGTCATGTCACGGACTGCTTGCTGTATGGCCGGAGCACATCCATGTCGTGCAGCGCTCGGCCAAATTGTTCAGTGTTGGGATGTCCAAGATTTTTACGCGCGCGCATGAGTTGGGTCTGGATGTTCACTGGGAGAGCGCGAAACATGGGTCCATGCACTGGCTTCGGCACTTCTGGGACATTGAATCTAAGACCGTTTTCCCATTCGGTGACATTAGTTCTGATCTACTTTCCTTAGACCCTGACCCTGCGCATGTGCTCTCTGGCTTTTGGTCTCCTTCCCGAATTCCTTCATCGGAAACCTTGGGGTGAGCAAAAATCGTGATGGCTACACGTGCTGGAGTTCCATTGCGAATCTTTTGCCGGTGGGACAATTTCGAAAGGTTCTCCCATTGTTGGTCCGAAAGAATTGTAAAAGCTTTCGTTCCCGACCAAAAGTCCATCGATGAGTTCCCTTCCCTGCAGGAAAGTCCATGGTTCGCAGTCGATCTACTCCCTTACACAGTTCAATAGCTGCATCGGCTGGTGACTTCATGTTCAGGCGTCTCCTCTTAGCAGGATTGGTGTCTTCGATTTCTGCTGCGTAGACGGTGTGACATGCTTCCGACAGACTGTGTTCATGGGTTTCCTTCACTTGCAAACTACATTGTATGACCCTACTTAGATGTTGTGCAAAAAGTCTGGTATAGTTCTCAGTGTAACTGCTGACTGTTTGTCTTGCCTGACCTGGGGTTTTGCATGAGCCCGCAATTGAAGCATGTTGATGAGAGCCTGGACATTGCAATCGTTCCAGTCGACTGGCCATGATCGCTGAGGTCGTCCAAACTTGGGTTCGCTTTCGAAGCAGCTCCTGACTATTGGGGTGTCTTAACTCACCCGCCACACACATATCACAAAGAACCCTGAGTGCTGTCAACTACCGGTTGCATGTCTGTTTGAAACATGAGCTCGGATCCCTGTGGCTGTTCGAGATGGAAATGGTAGTCTGGACCTCGCCATCTCTGCAAACAACATAGTGAGGAGCACAGGCGAAGGTGGATGCTCTCGGCTCGTCGGTCGGTCAGTATGCGCTGGGCCAACTTAACAGATTTCATTAGGTTGAGTCTGCTCCATGAGCACCATGGTCGACACTTCGGTGATACCCAGATATGCTTAGGCCTAAGCTTTCATATTTGATCATTGACATATAGCGCGCACCGGCCGGCAAAAGTTCCGAGATCACCATGCTTGAGACCGAAGCGAGACGCAACTAATCCACCCAAGTTGGCTTGCATGGTCAATTGGCTGTCGCTGGAACAATATACCTCTAACAGATCAATCCCCTTGTGATTGAAATGTCTTCGTTGCTCTTGAGGGTCTGGGATCCCAAATCTCTTTCCCCAATACACATGCATTTCACGAAAAATCTCATTGGGCACAATCTCCTCCTTCATCAACAAATCGTGAAAATACTGTGGGTCCAAGACAGTTTGGTTTCGTGGTTGCTGTACATGTTCTTTGCCAAGGGTATCATGCAGTTGGACTCGCTGGTGGCTTCCTAAGGTCAGACACTCTGCCTGGCTCTCAGTGGGCAGACCTACTGGTCGGTCGGGTTGAGATGGTTGGTGACAAACTCCAGCTGTTGCGCAATCTGGTTGAGCGCTCCCTCGATCTGACTGATCCGCCTCGCGGATCATCTCCCAATGGCTGCTCTTCTGACTTGGCGAAGGTGACGAACTGGGTGTTCGATCCTGCCATTCTCGAGGAGACGTCATGATCGGTCGACGACTCTTGGGTTGATTCTTGGGCTGAGTCTCTGGAGTCTTCTCTTCGGCCAGTTGCTGTTCGAGTCGATCGGTGTACAGGCTGACATAGTGGATGAACTTTCGGTGAGGCCCCTTTGTGGAGTTCTTGTAGGTCGATGTGAACAATGCCGTATAGCGAGGCTGAGGGTCCTCCTGTACGACCTTCAGGTATGTCTGGCCCTTCTTCTCCTTGCCGAAGTCGATCTTGTGGTGGTCCAGTTCTTCGACATTCAGGTGGAGAAACGCTTGTTCCTCGTGTTGTTCCGCACTCTGGCGAGTCACCTGCTGGAATCGTAGGCTGACATCGGAGGATTCGCTGGCCATGGCTTGGAATCGACGACACTGTGCGCGGGACCTGTTGGATCACTCTCGAACCCGCGCTCGACGTCACTGTGGATTCGGCTGGCTCAAACGGACAAGCTGGCTCATTCGGTGCTTCGATGGTGTCCCCTGCGTGAGAGCACTTTGGAAATGATCGAAGCGGACGAGTCATTTTATCACATTTGTGGTTCGTATCGGCTTTCGATTCTTGATGCATGCTGAGCAAAACATTCTCGGAGTTGACTCCTGCAGCGTTTGGCTTTTTCGCACAGGCTCTGGACACAAGTCGGCAGAAGTCCAGGAGAAAGAGCTTCCTTTCGGTCAACGAAAGTGGCATCGATATGCCCAGCTTGGCAAAATGAATTGTGGCGTGTTCGGTATCGATCACAGCTCCCAGCTTCCGAAACACATTGAATAGAAATCAAGAACGGTGTTTGGGATGGCACTACGCAGATCTTGACATACCAATCAGCTAGTGGTACTAGATAGGCATAGGAGCATGTAACTGTGCTGTTATTACCGAACCGAAAAACTGTGTGACAAGAAACTTTGCGGCTTCGCTTCATGGCATTGGGTGGCAGTTCCATCAAAAGCTGTTGGATTTGAGCTTCTCCTATGACAGTCTGACTTGCACCTAAGTCTACTATGCCACATGGTCCATGATGAGCGAACAAAACCTCATGTGCCATGGAGGGGCTCTGGTTGGCCCGGCACTGATCGAGGTCATGGCTTTCTATCGTCAGGGGGCTTATCTTGGATCGTTCACGAGGCAGCGAACTGCGAAGGCTCTGAATCAGCCTTTGTGCTTGTTGTCGGAGTGGCTTCATGTCCATGTTCAGGGAAACCCCGGCACTCATTCTATCCCCAAAATTCCCCTTTGAGGTTTGAGTGTCAACACAAAAAACTGTCTGAACAATAGGACAGGTGGCCATTTTCGAGACATCAGCTTCAGAGATCAAAATCATGTCATCGGCCTCAGTGTCACCACCCTCGGTCTCGATCATCACATTGCCTGCAAAGGCGGTCGGTGCTGGAGTGGTTTTGGCTTCAACTTCAAATCTCTTGGGGCACTCAGCCTTCCAGTGACCTCGTTGGCCACAGCGGCGGCATTCACTTTCCAAGATCCTCTGAGCCAGTGGCTTGCGGAAGCCTTTGCCCTTGGTGAAAGTGGGGCTGAACTTCCCTTTTGGCTTGGGTTTGCCACCAGGAGCGCCCTTGATGGGCCAGGAGCCTCTGTTCTTTCCCTTTTCAATGATCCTTCGACGAGCCTCCAAGTACGTGTGGTAGCAGGAAGCGGTGTCAGGATCGCTTTGCAACACGTCGATGAGGCTATCTTCGAATTGGCTCACGATCAAAGCATCCTGATCGTTCTCATCCTGGGCCAGGAAAGTGGCCTCAGAGTTCCAATCGTCCCAGGCTTCATGGTTGAACGCTTCATCCTCATGAGGTGCTGTTGTATGATCATCTTCATCGACCGTGTTGACCGTCTCATAGGTCTTGGTGCGGGTCGAAGTCTTGGCATTTTGCAGCTCACTAAAGAGCTTGGAACCGAGGAGCTTGAGCGAACTCACGACCTTGTCGTATTCGAGGCGGCCTTCCGAGTCCATGATGACTTTCTTCTTTTCCTCCATCAGAAGACCTGAATTCCTCAGGAGGCAGTAGGCTCTCATTTCCTCCAGGGTCACATGGAGGTTGGCCAACTCTTCGAACTGAAAGTCATGGCGAGCCAAATAGGACTCATGAGTTTCATCGCTTCTTTGGACCGTCGTGTAGATGGCCCGTTCAAAGCGCTCAAACTTTTCCTCATGCTTTGCCTTGCCCCATACTCCACCCAATGTGGACACTAGGAGCTTGATGCCCTCCAGTGAATTCACCTTGAGCTCCTTGGCATCCAAGCGCGTCAGGCGCTTGAAAGCACTTCCTTCACACAGCATGGCGGCTCTTGGAGCCAAGTGGGATAGGTGGTCGCTCGGCCACAAATCAGCTATGAACTCCAGTCGCTTCGTGTAATCATTGATATCCGTTTCACCTGGGCGAAAAACTGGGATCATCTGCCATGGTAGGTGTGACAGGGAAGAAGAGGACAGTTGTCCACTCGAGGATGGTGCTCCATCTCCTTCAGGCATCCTGGATCTGCGATTTCCACTGAGCAGCTGGCAGGTACAAAAGCTATGGTCAACTCAGTGATCGCTGGTAGCTCCGCTACCAATGTGGATCGGGGGTTTCCCAATCACACACTGGTAGCCACTGGCCTTCTCAGGCCTCCACAACAAAGCTGCGCGCCCTGGCGCTTCTTTTCCACCTGGCCTCAGGTCCAAGCACGATCTCCTGATCGAAGTGGGGCGTCCTCGCCCAACCATGCACCGCCGGATGCAACCTAAGCCCCCCTGACTTGTAGCCAAAGGTGATGGCGGTTCGAACGACGTGCTGAACAGGCTTCAGGGGACATGTCACACTCTGCAAATCACAAGCATTGTACTTATATATATATATGTATATTATAGAGCACCTTTTCATTCTCTTTGTATTCCCTCCACCGCCAGGCAGCTGTCTACCAAAGGGAGTACTGCGTCGCCATTGACCCAGGTATACCATTTCGCTGGAAATCCTTGAGCCCGGAAGAAAGCAACTTATTGTGCTTGGGCAAAGTGGTGACCAGTGGCGAACCTTTTGGGGCGTGCCTGAAATCGTGCCGTGCTGTTGGCGCATTTTTGGGCTGTGTCGCGTTCCAGAAGCGCTGTAGCTTGCAGTGTGTTTTTGTGTTTTGCGACAAATGTGGTCCCACCATGCTGCATGCAAAAAGCAAACAACAGCGCGAACAGCGGTGGGTCTGAAGGCCGGGTTACGGAAACCATTGCAAGTATCAGTGCGTAAGCGGCAAAAGTCAACCGTTTGAAACGGAAACGTTGCCATCTGGCAGGGGTGCCAGTGGCAGACTGAAGAGCTACGGTTCTTAGAACATGACTTTACTAGAAGTTCATAGAAGCTCCGCAGATCTTGTTGGTCTTTCTCAAGGTTATGCACTACCACTATCCTGCATCGCCGTTATAATTGCTGATGGCAGCCAAACATGGTTTTAATTACGAGTATCCGGAAGAAAGAACTTTGCTTCAGTTCAAAGACAAGGACACGCTAAACCTTGCCTCTTGAAGACAAACACGACTTAACCAAAAGAATCATGACTGCATTTGCTGTAGATAAATGCAGCAACCCTACAACCGAATTCAATTTCCAACTTGTAGAGCTGTACCCGAAGCACGAGTCACGAGGGGTCAGGAACATCTGCTTGGATTAACACAGGGCATTGCATGCTCTGAGTGACTCTAGGTGCAAGGGCCTACCGCCCCATGTTCCTAATCTTCCTTTCCCTTCCCACGGTCCATCATGGACTCTGCAGAATGCTCTGCCCGAAGAGCCTTACACAATCTGATCATGGGACTTCCAACAGCAACAGCTCACAGCTTCGCTTGTGCTTATTCTCCCTTCTGGCAGAGTAGTGCTGTATATATTATATATATACATACACGCAATACAAGATAGTGCAAGCCTTTGTTGGAGAGTTTTCCAAAACCCTAACAAGGTGCGGCCAAAATTTTCCAGGGTGCTTGTGATCGGAGCGACTGGTTTGAGTCTGCCATGTGATTGCGCACTTGGTTTACCCACAAATGTTTTTTGTTGAAGTTTCTAGTGACTCTAGTGGGGCACAACAAAAGTCCAAAATGTGCACCTGGAATCGGGAAGCAGAATCCTTTTGTCTTGACGCCTAGGTCTTATCATCGGGGCCCGTAACCACACCCAGCGTACCACATAGGCTCGGTGAATAGGCACTGCAAGATACTGCAAGTAGTTAGCAAAGAACCAAGCTTGGGAGTAAAGTGACACATCCCCACAAGTAAAGAAACGTCAAAACAGCAACTTCAGTAGAAAAACACAGGTGATAGCTGCACAGGAGAAGCATAGTACATAGAACACATTGACCCCGTAGGCTGTAAAATCTTGTGGCAAAAACTACTGCACAGGCTTGATGGACTTCAATATCTGAATCCTCATATAAATATTCTATCAAACACATGGTGCGGCTTAGCGTAGCACCCGAGGCTGTACATCCTCACAGAATGAATCAACAGCCTGCAACATCCTGTTGCTCAAAAACTGCGTCAAAAGTGCAGTTGGATGCAGCTGCAATCGTGTCCTCATCCAGCAATTCGTTCATCTGCCGAAACTTTTCATTAGCCATGCGCAGCAAGACATCGAAGCTTCTAGGCTCCTTCCAGCACCTTAAGCAAATGCAAATTGTACACGAAGCTTTCTTTGTAAATGATCCAAATGGAAAGTTTTGACTGCTTTGTGCTTCACTGGGGGCTCTGCTGGCTGTGACTCTTTGCTGCTTGCTGCGGCGACCTATCATCGATGATTTGTAAATGGCAGCTTTCTGTGGCCCTTGACCGACAAACAGAAACACAACCGTACCGCCTTGGTACTGCGTCGCATGCCTTTGGTGTACTTAGGTACATGCCTCGGTGTGACCGCATCAAGTTCAGATTATCCCGACATCCACGAGTCATGCAAGAAGGGCTTCTAAGTTGTAGCCATGGTAGCTTTCCCAGCAAGTTATATTCGAGGGCAGTGAGGCCAGCAACAGCAAAAAAGGCACTTGTTGGACTGAGGGTGCGGCTGTGGCTTCGCACTCGCGAGGATTTTCTGCCTCGCACGTCTACTTGGAGGTGGGCTTCGGAAGTCATGTTTACTACCTACAGTAGGAGCCACTTCACTGCTTTCCACTGCCTTCGAAGGTTGAGAGTTCACAGTCTGAAACTGTGCTGAGCTTGATGCCATCGCATTGGCGCTGCGCTGCCAGCTGAGAGCCTCGAATGTCCAGGCAGACCGCGGATGAAGCCCGGGAGAAGGATGCCATGTGTCTGCGCAGTTGTGGAATGATTTGAGGTCAATGGATTAGGGGACGTCATCTGCATGCAAAGAGCTACAAAGGATACTTTCGCACCCCTCCGCGGAAGCTCTTCACAATACTCCACAAACTGTTCTCTTTCTTTTTTTTTCTCTCTCTCTCTCTCTCTTCCCCTCCCTCCTCTTTTTGCCCTGCTGGAACCCCTCTGCCATTCTCCGTGCTCAAACCACTTCAACCAAGCAGCTGTAAGGCGATGGGCAATGCTGAGATGGGCAAACAGGAAAGCTTCGCACGCCCAGGAATGGCCTTACTCGCACGCTTTGTGGCCTCTCTCTCTCTCTCTCCCCCTCTCCATCGGACACCCATACAATGAGATACAACCTTCTTCGGTACCAAACTTTGAGTCTGAGTGGTCCTGAGAGGTCTAGCTGCTTAGTGCGCTGCGCACGACTTGCAATGCCTTTGCTGCCACCTCTAAGGAGCCAGAAAGCACAAATGTTGCCAAGAACATGTTCCAAAACCCGTCCATGAAAGGGGCTGAAGCCAAGAGTCAAGCAACCATGAAGACAAGCAGTTATATAACACAACCATTGTGGTGGGATGCATTCAACTACTCGGAAGTGCGACAAATGCCGACAGGCCTCGGGTTCGTTGAAGTTGCTCCTGGCCAGGATTATGGTATCGACATGTATCGACCAAAACTCTTTGAGTAGGATTTCCACCGCTCGTGAGGCAAGTCACAGAATGGGAAGTGTTTATGCAGCTTCTTGCGCAGCAAAATGCCTCAACCTCCAGCCAGACGGAGCCCCGGTTGCGGACCTCGCCTATGGGCTGAGGTTTGAAAAAGGACCAAGAGTTCAAGGGGTAGAAGTGAATGGCTTTGACAGTCTAATTGCTTAGTTGGCAAAATGCTTGCTTGCCTAATTGAGGATAGCTCAGGACAACTTTTACATGGCTATGCTTGAGCACATTTCATCTTCCTCTACTTGCATACTTCATTGATTCATGCCGACTCCAATCGATTCCACGATCATTTCATTTTGATTCTCGACTTCTCCAACTTGTCAAGCCTGCTCGTGCAGCTCCCACAAAGATAAGCCCACAAGACCTGACAAATAATGCTCGTTGACACAACCCTTTCGGAGAGGAATTCGGTACAAGCCCGATTGCCAAAACATGCCAAGCATCGCGAGACCATTACCGAACGCTCCTTGACAGCAAAGGAACATGATTTCGTCAGACGTTCTTCCGTGGCTCTTCTGGATTCTCGGTTTTCCCAATTCTGCCATGCTTCCACCGGAATGCTCTCCAGGGACATCCGGCGACTGGCCGTGAAACTTGAGGTGCTGGTGCCCAAAGACTCCTGTGATGAGTTGAGTAAAACAAGAAGACAACGCATCACGGTATCACGTTTGCAAACAACGTGCAATGAAATCGAGCTCAGTGAGACACTGTGAGGAAAGCTAGACAAGCTTGAAGAGTGGAGATATGTGGAGATACGGTCTGTAGGTAGACTATCAGGCGAATTCAATATGGAATAGGGAATGGTAAGGGCACAGCAGCTTTTGCTGCCAATTGCAAAGGTGCTGTGCCCTCCGCTCCTTGGATTCTCTGCGGTCTGCAACCTGAGACCAAACTGAACTAGAGAGGAATAACTAAAGACACTACAATACCTCACACTGTGCACAGTAATCTTCTCATCCTCCGCGAACAAAACAATCATAGTTATAGCTTATACTAAGTATAGAATAAATAATACAACAAATCCAAAAATCACATTTCAAATCGCTGGCAAATACTGTCAAGTACTGATAAGGTACCAGTGACACACACGCACACACCACAGCTGTCGAACATGTTTCAAGTGACTTCCAAGCATGCGAATACTCATTAAATCGAGAAACAAAGAGACTAGCAAACAAAGATACATATTTGCACATGTTAGCAACCATGTTCCTTCATTGATCCTCCAAAGCCGCATGTCCAAATGCCTCGAACTGTTCTATGCTCCCCTTCCTGCGGCCACAAAGACATTCCCACAAACACTTTACTCAAGAAAGCAACCCAATCGATCCAAACATACCAGAACCCCACACCACCCTTACCCACTCTTTGCTGCGATTACTAACCTCCAAGTTTGTCAAACGCTTTTTGTGTCTTCAGATTTTTTAGGAATACAAATGAATAAAGCGTGCCTCCCTGCAAACATCTGCACCGTGTGCTTATTATATGCGAACGCAATGACCGAGTGCAATCAGAAAACAATCGATAAACAACTTCTTCATAGCTTTGGCGCCTCGATTCCGGCATCCGCTTGGACGCAAAGAAAAGGTGCAATCGCCTGGACTGCATCCAATATGTGTCTTTTGAACTCCTTGCATTAGCAGTGCTTACATTGACCTTCTTCACCACATCAGTTCTTCAGTGTCACCAAAGGCTCAAACAGCTCCATAGCCGTTGGCCGGTCACATGGATCCACGAAAAGGCACTGCCTTCAAACAAAAAATCACACACACACATGAATTGTGGTCCGGTTCTTTTGCCTTATCAAGTTGCCAGCCAGTGGAGACATCATGCTCCAGTCAATGTGAGGAAGCTTGCCTTCACTCATCGACGGCACTTACACTTCAAAAGGTTTTTGTCAAACTAACTCTTCATGGTAATGTATATGACGACCATATACAGCGTCAGAACCGATGCCTGAGAGCAGTGTATCAGCGACCTCACCAGAAGTGAGAAATAGCGTGCCACAAGTTGGTACAAATCATTCGACAAACATCTTGGTCAAATCGACCGGCATGTAGATATGTGTGCAGATTGCGAAGATTCTCTTCTCTTCCCTTCGACGGCATGGACTCTTCTCCGCCTTCTGATCACCAATGTTAAAGGGCACAGTCTTTCGGAGCATGAAGTAGAGGCATAACCTTTGCTACGTGGGGAGAAAATAATAACAAATTACAATAGAGTGGGGGCATAGAGAGGATCACTGTGCTTCAACTCCGCTTCTTCTTACCTACGACAAGGCTACGTCCACAAAGGGCCATCCACATCAAAGGTAAGCCTCAAGCCCACTGGCCCAAATGTCAATGCGTTCATTCCAAAGTCGGCCGAACCTTAGGGGGCAAATTCAAACATGATTGTCACATGGAAAAGCGGAGTAGACATGAGTAGAACTTGAACTGTGTATCTTGAAGAGGGTTTGGCAAGGATCCTGCCTGAGTTCCGGTGCATTGTAGAGCTGCCTGAGTGGATTCTATTAGATGCCGTGTAGATTGCAGTAGATGAGCATTCAAAAGGGCACAATGCGCAGGATGCTCGGACTGCAATCCTAAAGGCCACACGTGCCACGGTCGGTGAGAAGCAATCCTCAAAGGACTCCCAGGGCAGCTTTGAATGGATGTGAAAGGGTCGCTATGTAGAACACACTTGACATATCTGCTTACACTTAGTCACTAAGAATCTTGCCATTGCAGGCTCCCACTCTTTTGGCACTGTTGAAGTCTGTGATCTTCAGCTGCCAGGGCCACAGCAGTTCTCCTCGCAAGAAGAGGACAATGGAGGGCCATGCCAAGGCGCCACTGCAGCAGAGCCATCGTTGAAGAATTTTCGCGCCTTCCAATGGCCTATGAGCTGGAGATGGCGCCGTGGAAGAAACCTGCCTGAGAAGCGAGTCAACACACAAACGAAGTCTATTGTCATTTGCATAACGCCTGTGCAAATCTGGCAAATGCATGGATCATTAGATCACTTTGTTGTCAAAACGAGATACAAAGAGAGGCTCTAAGGCAAGACCCAAGGAACCCGAACCAACTTTGCGCCGAGCACACAACTAATTATCCGAATCTACTCCCGAAACTCAAGAATCTTCTTGTTTCAGAACATCGAATAAATACTAAAACATATCCCCGCTCTTGGCTCTTGGAATCTGATTATGCGCAAAAAAAAACCCAAAAAACCGTTGCGTCCCGACAGAACAACGAATCATTACGCATCTTTGCGCCGCTTTGCGCGCCGCTTTCGCACCGATTCAAAAGCAAATTCGCAGGCTTCAAGTCGCGGTGCACGACCTGCGGTCACAAACAGCATATGGTGCACAAAGGCAGCATGCAGCACTTGGTTGCTCTAAAGCGCCCTTAGCCTTGTTCTTTGTGCTGTAGTCACTAAGAGTCACGCAGCAAACACTATGACACAACCGTTTGGCCGTTTTGCCCTGAGCTGGCTGCTCTCTTGTGGTGCAAATAATCGATCCCACGAATAAGTTGAAAGCCAAGGTCTTGCACCTAAAACTGTTGCCATTCTTGCAAACACGACAAGCCACAAATCACAAACCTCGCAGAGATTAATGTTATCTGCGCCTTTGCTTTTTCATGGCTGGCCCTCTTTCTTGACATTGTATAAACCATAACATCTAATCCTCACATGCCACATTCTTCTTAAGGCTAATCCGAGGCTGTTTCTTGCGGCTCTCGAAGTGCACCCTGGCGATCAGCACTGAGACATGTATCTATATATATATATATATAACATAAATGCTTCACTACTGCACCATATAAATCTGGTTTGAAAATTGTCTGCACGGTTTCAATGCCTCACGTCGCACAAAGGATTCCACTGAACCGCCGCTGCAAAGGTCCATAACAATCCAGGCGGATACGGGACCTCGCAACATTAAAACTTCGAGGCATACTCATTGAGATCTTGCACGACACATATGTTGCAACTGAAAATGAATCAATAAATCTTTTAACTAGACTCTTCAATCTCGTCTCAATTTTTTGAAGCATTCTCAGCACGTGTTCAGCATTTCAATGGTTCTGTGCCTTCAAACCAGGCTCTGAAGGTAATGATTGCTGGATGCCTTGTATCAAGAACTCACAACTTCTCAGAGCTGCATGCATCTGGACACACAAACTGGATGCATTATGTTTCATTCATTTCATTGCGCAAACGGCATTTTTTTCATTCAACGTGTAACTTTCCGGGCGCATCGCCGCAAAGTCCGGACAAGCTCATACCTTCGATTTCAGAACTGCATTTCACCAAATTCAATTTCCCACATTTGAATCCTGCTGTATGTTGGTGTTGAACTTGGTTTCAGTCTGTGCCCTGTTGGTGTCCATGAGGTCTCTGGCAATACTTATAACACTGACCGACCTGTTTTGGCCGAGAGATTGGAACCCCTTCGGGCCTTATTTGGTTTCAAACACAAAAACGATTACAACTACACTTGTGCAATACAAAGTTCGGAACTATTCCTGTGCTGCACGAGATACACTTCAGGTGAAGTCTTGGTTCGTTGTCAGCAACCAACACGCAATGTGCAGTAGCGGAAGAGCTCACATGACTATTTGCCAACATCAGCCGACAACTATGCTGAGCACGGTTAAGGCAATGTTGCACGGCTGCTATGCTACTGACTGGCGTGGGATTCCAAGTCCATGGGGGTCAGAAGAAACAGCCATTGGAGTTTGTGCTGGTGATTCTGATTATGCTGAAGGGAAGTTGCAAGTGGTCTTTTTCCACAAACGCTTGGGCCACTATCAGCGGCCATGTTCAGTCTCACCTGTGCTCATGAAGTCTCGTGTCATGAGGTCTCGTGAGGTGTGCAAAAGCTCTAACACCACACCTTCGTCAAAAGGACATTTTCGCCCCAATTCAGCTCCCATTGGCCTGAAAGCACCATAGTCGCGAAGTTCGCGAAATCTTTCTGCTCACTTGCTCCCCAATGCAGCGCATGAGCTGCTCTTGTGTCTCGTCCACCATGAAGCTGTGCAATCCGGGCTTGTAGGAACTCTTTGAGGTAAGCCAGCTGGACAAATGCCAGCTTCATTGACTTTGCGTCGACGTCTCTCTTCATCAGGTGGCAGGTGCTTGAAGATCGTCTCCAAGTCATCCCAACCTGCATCGGCTGGTGGTTATTTTTGTTGCGGTCGGCCCAAACTCCCCCAGCTTGATCTTGTGGAGGTTCATTGTCCACTTCCATCTCCTAGCTCTCATTGGTCTCTATGTTCTTCACTTCCAGCTTCTGGCTCTGACCTCGCAGGCTTATCTCCTGTAGAAGCCAGCTTGAGAACTTCCCAGTGAAATACTCTTCTCCACTCTCTGCATCCCCTGACCCAACTAAAACTCTATATTCTCTCATCCGTTGTAGCTCTGGCTCCCAATCTGTCGTCCAGTCACCAATCCATTCATAGTCGGCATCGTTTGCCATGTTTTCACGTCGGGCATTTTCTCCTTCATTTTGAAGTTGCGGTTCCAATTGTCGATCTGGTACTGCAGGTCTGAGAGGTTGGTCAGGGAAGAGAGCGCGTCCTTCATATCGCCATTCCCCACCTGGAGCTGACCACATCTGAGCTCGAAGCAGTAGATCTCGTCCACTACGTCGGTCACGAACTTCTTGTTCTCGAGCTTCCTGAAGAATGCCTTCTCTGAACATATGTTCACTCTGCTGTCTATGGAATTCCATGGTGATCTCTTGCCGGAAAAAGCGCGTAGCAGTGCGAACCAAAATGCACAACCTGATGCGGTACCTGTAGCCAATGTACATGCCAAAGAGGAACGCAACCATGTTATAGAGGAAGAACCGCTGAAGATACCAAAGGTAGTCACCGAAACCAAGCTGCTTCTCATCCTCCATGGTGTAGTTTCCATCTCGTACTCCAAGAACTGCTCGTATATTGGTTGGAATCTTCACCTTGTGCTCATTGTGTTCTGCTCATCCATCAGGCTGTTGACCATCTCGTTCTTCACGGTCTTCTTCCTTCTTGCCATCAACTTCTTGGTCATCACCTCATTGAAAGCATCTTCGCCCAAAGGAGTGAAAGTGTCATCACTCCCTTCTGCCTGTAGTTCCACCACACCAATCAGGTACACGAGGAACTCCGGCGTTGCCTTGTGAGCTTCTTTGTGCCCAAAGCCTGACGCGTTCCAAAGAGCTGGAACGCCATCCATTGTCAGAACGTCCTTCTTCACTTCAAGCTGCGTCCAAAGATAGCTCTCCTAGTAGACCAACTTCGCTTGGTGGTTGTGGAGCAGCCTGAGTGGTGGCGAGAAGAAGAAAAGGCTGCAGATTTTCCTGGACAACGTCGATATTGGACATTAGCAAAGCGCCTACCAGGACAACGTGACGCAGCAGCTTGCTGGTTTGATTTCTTGAGCCATCGCCTTCGAGATATTGGCATCCAGAACCATATGAGCCTACCTTCACTCCCGCGCAAGACTAAAAAGCTTGGTGATGCTTGGTGCAGTATGTCACGTCGACTTGATTGTGGCTGGACAGTTGGCAGATTTGGAATGGTTGCTAGAAGTGATGAAGAAGAGATTTGTCTTGAGTGAGTCAGGTATTCTTCCTCAAGCAGGACAAACACTTTTTCGCGAAGGACGGATTGGCGATCATGCCACATGAACGATATGTTCCAGGACTTCTTGAGCTGTACCACCTTGCCAACAAGGCTGGCAAAGCAACACCAGAGAGCGCACAAGTCGACTTGGAAGGTGGCCCAGAAGACAAGCTTGAAGCTGCAGACCAACGTCGATTTCGATCAGCTTCGGGCACACTCCTATGCCTTTCCCAGGGCAGGATTGACATTCAGCACTGTGTGCGCAATTTGTTCCAGTTCATGGCACTGCCAACGAAGAAGGCAGAGATTGAGCTCACGCGCGTGATTTCTTATCTGAAGAGGACTGAGAACTATGGCCTGCTGCTACCCTATCAGAAGAATAAGAGCAAGAAGGCAGAGATTCTCGGCCAGCAGGACGAAGAGATGGACTGTGACCTCTTGGAGAGCTTCGCAGACAGCAACTGGGGTGGTGACGTCCAGTGAGAAGAAGCGACGGCATCCTGCGCAAAGACGTCTAACAGTTCCTTAGCAAGCGAGAGCTGAAGATCTGCTTCATTACAGACAGTACTTCACGCAGAGACGCATCCTTTACGTCCAGGAAACATAGATGCCATCCAAGAAGTACATGGGTCCCTAGCGCCAGCCCGGTTGCCATCAAGGAAGACGATTGAATTCGAATTCGCACGCCGCAAGCCAACACCTCCTCTTCCATTTGCCATCTCTGACCCGCCAGTCGCAGACAGATCTCGTTGTCAGGATCTGGCCTTGCTCAGCTTCCTGCTGGGTTGGCTTCCTGATCGCTCCCATGTCCAGGAGTCTGCTGATCTCTTCTTGTCCTGCAGCGGCTTCAATCTCTTTCATCGTCTCTGGATCCACTTGTGGAGGTTGCCCTTCATCTGTTGCATCGGGCCCCACCATTGTCCAAGCCATCTTGGGCTCGTCTGTCATGAACTCTTCCACCTCAGTCCCCCAGTGTTCTTCATTGACAGGATAGACGTCTCCTGGAGCCTGGTTCACATTTCCTGCGTAGTGCGGGGCGTGCAAATGAGTTGGACTACCCTCAGGACTTGTCACTCTTGGGATCTTTGCGACTGGTTCACTCTGCGCGCTGTCGCTTGGGATCTTTTTGGGGCGGCATCACTCTGTGCACTGTCGTCCAGCATTTTCTGTGGTCTGCTCGAAATCGAAGGATTTCTCAGCTCTGGAGTCATTGGAGCTTTGTTTCCATGTGTGTCCTCATCGCCCATGCCCATAGGTAGAGGAGGTACTGGAAGGAATTTGGTTGCAGGCTCATCTTTGTCCCTCTGGAGCCTTTCTCTCTCAAAAGTGTCTGTAGGGGTCCCACCAGGATGATCTCGCGCGTACTCCAAAGTCTCCACGAACTGGTCCAGGTCCTCGACCAGGTCCTCGTGGAATCACTTGGTAGTAGGAGTCGAAGAGGTCGTCTGGTGTTTGGGTTTCTGTAAGGCTTCTCCTTCACCATACTTGACAAGCACACTGATCTCCATGGTTGTCCTGTGCGTCTCACAGCTTTACCGCGAACCAAAACTGAGGAAGCCGCCGCCGTGTGAAGGTCGTCTTCTTCGGTCTTCCCAACCCAAATGCCTGGGATCCATTGAAGTCCTTGTTTCAAGCCAGGCGGCCTATTCAAGACCATCACACACACTCGCCAAAGCACACCACTGCGCCATAGCGTACTGCAATTTGCAGGTGAGGCGCTATGTCATGGAGAACGAGCAGGAGAAACCAAACTTTCCATGTGGTGAAGATGTCCCAGGAGAAGACGCTGATTGTCTTGGACTCCGAATTCTTGCGAAGGAGATGGCAAGTCGAGGACAATGTCAAGTTGGCGGCAAGGCAATCTTCTTAGAAGATGCTCGAGGAGCTCAGGCGAAGACATCTGGTCGAAAATTGGCCCAGGTGGAATGCGACTTGGGCATGGCTGGATCTGTCATCATCGAAGATGATTTCATAGTTGCCTCTGTTCATGCACCATTGGTGAGCCGCTCTACTTCAAGAAGAACAGCCTGAGCCAAGGACTTGAAGAGGTGAAAGGAGAGGTCGACGTGACCATGACCCCAGCAGATGACAATGATTAGTGGTGATGACTGTGGTGAAGCTCAACGACTCCCTCTGGGAATTCTATGGCTTGAGAACAATGGCCGAGGGACATCCCATCAAGTTCAAGTATCACAGCAAGAACTTTAGAATGCCCAGTTGACGTGGAACTTGCGTTGGCGGCCTTTGAGATCAACCCTCATTCAACGACACGATGGAGATTGGGAGCTTGTGGAGCACTGCAGCCGTTACTACACCCTTCCAAATCCAGAAGCAGAAACCCCTGAATGCGCTGGCGGGGAAACTCAGGTGTTGACCATTTTGCATCGCAAATGTGAACCAGTGCAATGCTTTGGGACCATTGTTGGCGAACGCACTGCAACAGGAGGAGGCGCCAGTGTGGAGAGCAGTGACTGTCTTATCGAGTCAGAACCCCAAGTTCCTGCTGGACTTCAACCTCAGAACCAATTGACAGAAGAGGAATTCCGGGGTGTGATAATAGAGCCAATTTGGCGGTGAACGACATGAGAGAACAGCAGCTTGGCAACTCTCAGAAGTGCTGCAGAATACTTAGGCCTTGGAGCCGGCGGTTCAACTAAGACATTGTGGCACAAACTCAACCAGCTTGAACACCAACAACTCTTCGCTTCAGCAAACAGATTGTATAGGGAGCAGAACAAGCACAAGGGCCTGATCCAGGTTTCCATTCCACGGCGGCCGACTGACTCCACAGGAGCGAGAAATGCATGGTTCACCTACGGTATACCCTACCAACTCTGGTGTGACGCGTGTCTCACGCAAGAGCCGTGCTGGTGCCCAACGCCCCAGCTTGAATATGGTTCTGGTCGATCTGAAGGCAAAACCTCGAGTCAAACAGTTTTGACAGTGGTGCTTTTTGGAGTGGATTGTGAGAGCAGGATGCTCATGGCAATGCCTCTCTCGAGAGCAAGGGAGCAGATCTTCGAGGACAAGCTGAGCAGGTAACAAAATTCTCCCTGGCCATGACCCACTATATATGGCAAGCTTGAGATTGTTTGCGACGGCGATGCGACGATGAAGAGCTTGTTGACCTTGATCAAGACCCTTCGGCAAGGCCTTGGACTGGAAACAGCTCACCTTCAGTCAATAGAAAGGTCAAACGGCTGTGTGGAAAGGGCAATCAATCCAGACTTTAAGGAGGCAAGCTTCGGCTTTGGCGAAGATGGCAGAAGATCGATGGGAGATCGCGCTTTGTGGAGCTCGGCCTATGCGCATGCAACTTGGGCGATCAATCGCTTCAGCAGCCACAGGGCTACACGCATGACAACTTCTGAGCTGGCCTATGGCAGACCATTTGTTGGTCTTGTCCTGGATGAAGTCGTCGAAGTTCTCCCCAATGTCCTTGCTGTCCACAAACGCGACAGGTATTGTTGACGTTGCCGCCTTTGCCTTTGCCTCGGCCACCATACTTGCTCTTTCCTTTCTTGCCTTTGCCCTGCTTGCCTTTGCCTTTGGAGTTCTTGCCACCATACTTGTCGCCGTTGTTGCCAAAAGGGAAACATCCACCTTTCTTGCCTTTGCTGCCTTTCTTGCCGCCTTTGCCCTTGCTTGCCTTTGGAGACTTGGCCAACTTGATCAACTTCCATAGGTGCAGGTCAATTGGAACTTCAGCTCATAGAGTTCTGCGCCATCTTCAAGCAGGAATCTCCGGACCAAGCCTACTAGTCTTGTCCATCAGGATCAACTGTTCCTTCAACGTGTAGTAGTGCATCTTGTCGTCCAAGTCAGCTCCAAATGCTGCCGCACTTTGGGCGCCACACAGCGAATTCAGGCATAGCATGTCCTGAAGCTAGCTGATATCGGTCCAAAAGAAGATGCAGCTGAAGCAAAATTCTCAAGCGTGCTCTTGCCAGACCGGAAGGTCAACCAGTTCGCGAAGCTTTAAATTTCCTTCCAAGCCACATATTTCATGGGGTCTTCGACATCTCGCAGGATCTTGAGCTCTGGCTGCCGTAGTTGCTGCGTCTGCCAAAGTGTTTGCTTGAGAGAGGATTCAGTTCATCTGCTCCTGGTCCATGGCATAGGTGTTGCGCCACAAGGTCATGAAAATCAAGCCGCGCAGCTGCAACTTGTGCTCAAAGCGTCCACGTAGCCCACCATTCCATCTTCTCTTCTGGTAGTAGCCCAAGTGGCCCTTCGCCATAGCTCTTCTCTCGCGAAGTGGTCTTCGCCTGCGCATTCGGCTCATTGTCCATTCAGCTCCGCATCCAACCAGGAAGGCCAAGAAGCATAGAGCTCTCAAACCAATCGTCTCATCCAGCCTGTCCAAAACCTGGTGCAGGTCGTAGTCCTGAAAGAAATCGATGTAGTAGCTTCGAAAGCCCACGGCCATCGCTGCATCTGAAGTCGTGAAGTGCGAGCGCCGATCTCTGACTTGTCGATGTTCACATCGACCACCACTTGAGTCCGGGAGCCAATCCCCGACTCCTGAGAGGTTCGAAGCTAAGTCCATGTCAGGTCCATCGCAATGACCTTTGGTCATGATGAGCGGGATCCGCTGTGCCAAATTTTCAAAGCGGCGCCAATCCACTGCTCAACCTCCTTTCCGTCTGTCACCTCCTTGAGGTCCATGCTGGTGAGGTTCCAATCCCCACCAAAGTCCTTCGCGGTCACCATGTCCACCGTGTCCTTGTAGAAGAGCTCATCCTGGATCTCCTAGTCGTCCATGACGACGCTCGCAGCCGCTATCGTGTGTAGAAAAGTCGTAGCCAGCGTTATCGTCGACATGGCGTCGCGCGGTGCGGCGGAGGTGGTGCATTGATCAGCTCCGCTACCATGTCAGCTTTAGCGCGCAAGTGGTCTTTTTCCACAAACGCTTGGGCCACTATCAACGGCCATGTTCAGTCTCAACTGTGCTCATGAAGTCTCGTGTCATGAGGTCTCGTGAGGTGTGCAAAAGCTCTAACAGAAGTGATGCGCGCGTAGCGGCAGGGCGTGTCAAAGTGTGGAATATGTAATTAGTCGAAGGATGTAGTTTTTTGTAGAATAGACACGACATGATACAATCACATTTGCACAGCAACGTATATCCTCCTGTGTTTCTTATGTACAGTATTACTGTACATATTGTCTTTCAGCTTTCAACCAAGCCACTCGTCCCGGCTAAATTGTCTTACTTCTTCATCGATTGCAGTCACACATTTCACCTCGGTCAGCCCGAATCATGTTCGCCCCAAGCTGCAAACTACAAAGCAACAAATTTATGTCGTGGGGGGCAGACTGCGAAAATCTGCCCATCCAACTTTCGTACGCACCTATCACCAACCGTGGCGCCAAAAAGTGACAAGAGCAACAAACACATTGGGAGACCTGATTCAATCTCATGTGGCTGCGCCTTCGCACAACTGACATGCTGCCAGAGCCCAGGAACTCGCCTGTCAAGTGCCCCGTTACATCTTGGCCATGTGTGAGTTTCTTTTTTCGTTTCTTCGCGTTCCGATGCTATGTTTTGTGGTCTCATCACACATTTGACGCCTAGCTTGTATGCATCCTGAAAGCTTGGGAGGCTCGATACCTGCGCGTGAGGTGAAGCTCGCGCATTGAAACAGCGGTCTCCATGCTCATTGCGATGTCAGTGATAAGCCGCTTCTTTGCTGATTGTCATCTCACCCTCCAGATGGTGTCTAGATTTGTTCAATACATACATACATACAGACGAACGTACAAGCATTCATTCATTCCTTCATTCATTCATTCGTTCGTTCATTCATTCGTTCATTCATTCATTCGTTCATTCATTCATTCATTCATTCGTTCATTCATTCATTCATTCATTGATTCATTCATTCATTCTTTCATTCATTCGCAGATAGCGAGTTAGATAGATGATAGATACATACATTGATACATACGTTGCAGGACATTACTTTACCTTACCTTACCTTACATAACACAACATAACATAACAAACATAACTTAACATTACTCACATACTCACATACATACATACATACGTACATACATTGTATTTTGAGTGAGGCCGCCACGGTGAATAGCAAGGGTCTCGGGAAGAACCAATTAAAGAGTTTTGGCCTGGTGCGCTGCGGCACGATTTCACTACAGCCCAGACTAGAAGAAGTCCACCGCCGTGTCCTCCGTCTCTGAGGCTGTCATGCCTTCAGCGTCAGCTTCTGCGCGCGCGAGGTTCCTCAAGAAACAGCTGGGCGGGTCTCAGCGCGGGATCTTCAGCCTCAGCAGCGGCTGGAGCTGTACTGGTAGCCGGTGGAGGCGAGAAGTAGCTCCGAAGCGCAGCGCTTGCTTTGATTGGAGCTCCAGCGCGCTCCTTTTTGAGGCTCTGTGTTTCCACGGGGCGGCTCTGCCTGCTTGTCGGTGGTCACAGCCAGGCCGCAATACTTGCAGGAGATGTTGGCGCCCACAGACAATGTGTCGCATGTCCTGCCGGCGGTCCCTCATAGGGCTGATCCAGGCGTGGGCTGCTGATGACCTCGTTGTAGACCTGATTGGAGCGCTATTCTTTCAATGGCCTGCGCGAAAATCTGCTGGTGATCGTCGTCAACGGCCTGCCATTGATCTTTTTCTTGGTCATAGAGCTCGGCTCAGTAGCTCTCTCCCCATCTGCAACGGAGGTGGCTCAGCTGCAGGTTGATCGGGGGTTCAATGGTCTTGGGGCTGTTTCTTGTCATCATCGGTGAGGTCTGCAGCCAAATCCATGAAGCCCAGAGAAGGCTTGCTTGCGTTCCAAGCGTTCCAGACCAAGACCAGCTGCACAACGATAAAGGAAGAACTGCAAGATGTTGCTCCTTGTTGATCCATCCTCTGGCCCAGACTGCCCAATCCAGGCCATTGCAGAGATTTTGCGGCCACGCAGCCTGCTGAGTCTTTGATACGCTGCTTCTTATTGAAGGAGGGCCTCAACCTAGCCTCTGCTCCCCACATGGCAACAGATTGGACGGCTCGTCGATGAAGTCGGAGTTGGTATTGGAGGTTGGGTAGGCGTAGATTCCTGAGCTTGGGCTTTGAGGACTGGTGCAATTGGTGGATCTGCAACGTATGTCTCAGCGACGCGCTCTTGGAGTGAGCGGAACCCCTTCGTCGCCCCTTTTCCAAATTTCCCTTTCACACCGTTTTTCGTGCTGCCTCTGGAGCTTGAGCTGCTCTTGATTTGCCAAAAGTTGCGACCTGCTTTGACTTTCGATTCTCTTGAAGACGTCGACAAGCGTCCTGATAGGGTGAATAGTATGCTGCTAACTCAGGATCATCTTGTTCTTCCTGCGCCAGCTGTTCCAATGCATCTTCTTCCTGAGCGTCTTCGAACATTGCCCAGCTCGCTTCGCTTCTTCTTGCAGCAGCGAAGTGGGTTTGATCGTAGGTCTTGAGACCTTTCTCCTTTCGACCAGTGGTGACTTCCTGAAAAAAGGATGATCCCAGAAGTCTGTTTGCCACCGAGACCTTCTTCATTGTCAACACTCCACCTGTTTCAGCTCCGGAATCGACAAGGACACGTTTCGCTGACAGCTTGCTTCCTCGCAGGATCGCGTGTGCTTGAACTTCCTGGAGCTTCACCTCTCTAGCCTGGAAACTGCAGTCTCGTCGTTCTTTTGAGAGCGCTGGTACAAGGCCTTCTCCACTACCTCATACTTTCTCTCCAAATCAACTTTGGCCAAGTTGGCTCCAGGGTTTTCTGACTGTGAGCACCTCGGACTGTCGAAGTTCCAGTTTGTGGAAAGCGGAAACGTTTGTGTTGAGCAGAATTCTCCAAATCCAAAAACTTTCCTTCAACTTCAGGCCAGGCCTTCACGAGCAAGCAAATCTTCCGTTTCCATCGTTCAACATTGTCTGTTGCAGGACCAAGCACCCGGACCAACTGCGCCAGCTGATTTGTGACCGATGATTCAGTGCTTCCAGACATTTGCCCCACAATCGACCGGGCTCCGGTATCAATATCAAAATTGATATTGGTAGCTTCCCCGCCCTTTAGCTTCAAATCCTCCTCAAAGTTTCCCACAAACTCTTTGGATCTTCCCGACATCCTTGCTATCCACCTTGGCGGCCTCACCAAAAATACAATATGCCTGTCTGCCTGTGTCTGTCTGTCTGTATGTATGTATGTATGTATGTATGCGTGTATGTAGTCAATGTTGTGTATGTGTTGTTATGTTATGTTACGTTACGTTTATATTGCTAAGTAGGTAAGTAGGTAAGTAAGTAAGTTAGTGAGTAATTAAGTCAGGAAGTAAGTAAGGAAGTAAGTAAGGAAGTAAGCAAATAAGCAAGCAAGTAAGTAAGTATGTTAGTATGTATGTATGTATGTTTGTATGTTTGTATGTATGCGAGTAATGGTATGTATGTTACGTTGTGTTACGTTATGTAATGTTATGTAAGGTAATGTAAGGTAATGTAATGCAACGTATGCGTTAACCTGGAGCTTCACCTGCTTCATCTCCAGCTCCGTCCAAGCCACGTCCGCTCTAGCCAGGAAACTGTCTGCAGTCTCGTCATTCTTTTGAGAGTGCTGGTGGTACAAGGCTTCTCCACTACCTCCTCTCCAAATCAACTTTGGCCAAATTGGCCGGCCAAAATCTCCTGCGTTTCTGGATCTCAGCCTTGTCTCCTGTGAGCACCTCGGACTGTCGAAGTTCCAGTTTGTGGAAAGCGGAAACGTTTGTGTTGAGCAGAATTCTTGTCGCCAAATCCAAAAACTTTCCTTCAACTTCAGGCCAGGCCTTCATGAGCAAGCAAATCTTCTGTTTCCATCGTTCAACATCGTCTGCTGCAGGACCAAGCACCGGGCCAAATTGATATTGGTAGCTTCCCCGCCCTTTAGTTTCAAACCGTCTTCAAAGTTTCCCGCCAAAAGGCGAGCAAACGAAAAGAGACCTTTAAGAGAAATACATACATACATGACATAACATTACATTGCATTGCGTTACATTGCATTGCATTACATTGCGTTACACTGCATTACGCTGCATTACATTGCATTACATTGCGTTACATTGCGTTACATTGCATTACATTGTGTTACATTGCGTTACATTGCATTACATTGCGCTACATTGCATTGCATTACATTACACTACATTACATTACATACCGATGGCACACCGCATTGGAAGGAAGTCACAAACCCCAATGGCACAGCGCCGCCAAAGCAACTCTTTACAAACGCGAAGGTTACCCAAAACCTGGCCCATAGTGGGGAGTTTGCTCTTCCTGAGTAGGTTTGTGAGAACGATCCGATGCGATCGGGTCACATTAGGGTAACATCAGGTTCCATTTTACAAGGCGCTTACTCGAGATCTTTTGCGCCGATTGCCGGAAAGTTTGGGTATTGTATCGCGGAAGCAGCAGCAGCAGCAGCAGCCAAGCGAGAGACCGGTGCGAGATCAAAATATAAAAAGTCAGCGTCAAAAACTGTTCAAGAGGGATCAAAAGGAAAAGAAAAGGATCGACTAAATATTCACAGCGAAGAAAACCAGAATGGGGAAAGGACAGTAGTAGTAGTAGTAGTAGTAGTAATAATAACAGTAGTATATAGTAATAGCGCTGGTAGTGGTAGTAGTAGTAATAGTAGTAGTAATAGTAGTAATAGTGGTCGTGGTAGCAGTAGTAGTAGTAGTAGTAGCAGTAGCAGAAGCAGAAGCAGAAGCAGTAGTAGTAGTAGTAGTAGTAGTAGTAGTAGTAGTAACAGTATAGACAGCGCTACCCTTCAAGAAAAACAAAAACAGCGAGCTAGCCCACTGGGAAACTATCTCTCCACTAAGGGGCTACCAACAAAAAAGCGGACTAGAAAAAAAGGCGCTAGGTCTAGGTGCCCACTGGAGCAAAACCGAAGGAGCACGGGAGACGAGCGAAGGACCAGGGGACCAGAGGACCAAAGGGCCATAAGACCTAACAAACAGGGGACCTAATAAGGATTAATATGTTTTAATATTCACCACATGTGTGGGGTCTTTGTGCTGTACCTCCTCTTCCTCCTCCCGTCGCCCCACCAACCAACCACCGTCAACCGCCAACCACCAACCGCCAACCGACCACCGCCAACCACCAACCACCAACAAACCACCACCATCCACCAACCATGAACCACCAACCAACCACCACCAACCGCCAACCGCCACCAACCACCACCACCACCAACCAACCGCCAACCGCCAATCTGCTGGTGGCTTTTGCGCGGCAGGCGCAGGACTTGGCGCCCTGCAAGGGGTCGGATATGCCCGGTCATCCGGATCCTGTTCTTTAATTCTTCCAGCAGCAGCCCAAGCAGCGCACCAGCGCCCAAGCTCCCCCAGCGTGCCCTGCGCTCGAGCGCGCAAACGCGCAGCTCGTCCTACACTGGAACAACAGCGGCACCCTGCAGCGGCACCAGCACTCAGGCTCGAAAACGCACACACGCAGCTCTTCCTACGCTTGAAGTAAGAGCCCCAGTAGCTCGCGCTACCTGGGGAAAAACACAATTTAAGGTTGTTGGATCTATCGCGCAGGCAAGCAACGCATGGGCGCAGCGCACTACATCAGTTCGCAGAACGAATAGAGCAACAACAAACATCCATAGATAAGCCAATCCCCAAGGGCATTTTGATACGACTTTCCTCCAGCTGATACGACTTAAAGCGGGGCCCCAGTACATACATACATACATACATGCGTACATACAGACGGACATACTTACATTACATTACATTACATTGCATTGCATTACATTTCTTTACTTTACGTTACAGACCATAACGTCGCGCAACAGAACATAACATTACATTAATACATTACACCTGTGACATACATACATACATACATACATACCTAGATACATACGTCCTACATACAGACAGACAGACACAAACGCATACACACATACATACATTACGTTACGTTACGTTACAATACATGACATTGCATTACCCTACGCTACATTACACCGCGTCACATCACATCCATGCGTGCGTGCGCGCGTACGCGCGCGTGGCATCACTTTTCAAAGTCAAAGTACGGCGCGCCTGCTCCTCCAATGTGCTTGGACTTGCAGTGACAGCTTGCGGCTGTTGTGGCGCCTCCTAGTGATGGCGCGGAATAAACTCGAACATGATGGAACATGACAATGAAATCTCGTGGGCGAAGGCAAACAATCAGACTCATAGTTCTGGTGAAGGAACGTAAGTTTCAGTGGTTGTTAGTGACGCAGGATCGCTTGACTGGCTAGCAAACGGCAAGGGTGCTGGGCGCGTCAAACTGTAGGTGACGATGTTATAAACTGCTGCAAAGTCTGGAAATTGTTCCAGTTACAGAAGGGGGCCCAGGAGGAATTGAACGTTGATCGCTGCAGGTGCACACCAGGACCTCTCCCAGCGCATAGCGGCGCGCTCTCGCTCTAAAGAAGAAACAAAGCAGTAGACAGCGTTGGTATTACTTAGGCTCTAGAAATTACCTAAAAACGGAAACAAATGACTACTTAGCCCTTGACTAAAAGCCCTGGTTACGCAGCTAAAACCTCTAGGAAAGAGTCAAGCCTAGAAATAAGCACAAAAAAGCAGGAGAGAAAGGAGCGAAAACGAGGGGTAGAGTCGGCATAACAAGCCTCAAGAGCAACCTGCCAAGCCTGAAGGAACACCTAACAAACGAAGGGTCACAAGTGCATGAACCGTTCGCGAGAAAAGACGTGAAAATCGTATGAAGTTGTACGAAAATCTCGTGGCGCAAGAGATTGTCGGAAATGATTTACCGTAAGCTCGGTAGCATTAGAGTCAGAGGATCCATGAAAAATCGGCTGATCAGTAAGTGGCTGCCAGCGGTGAAACGCGTGTTAAGAAAGTGAGACGCGCGAATAACTTCAGCTGCCTCTTGCAGGGATCACACTGCACACCCAAGTGGGAAGATTCAGCAAACTTCAGCAGGCCACACTTGGATTCATAGTTCCGGTGAAGGAACGTAAATTTCAGTGGTTGTCAGTGATGCAGGATCGCTTGACTGGCTAGTTAATGCAAACGGCAAGAGTGATGGGTCCGCCCAATTGCAAGCGCTTCAACAATGCAAGAAAACGCGGCAGAATGATAAACCGCAGCAAGGGCTGGAAATTGTTCTACAAGGGGGCAGGAGGAATTGGGCGTTGATCACTGCAGGTACACACAAGGGCGTCTCCCAGTGCTTCAGCAAATCGTCTTCGTTGAACCCCTAGGCAAGGGGTGACTCACACTTATAGAAATGCGTACTGACTCGAACGCCGCTCGCCACATGGCAACCTAAGTTTAAAAAACCTGAGTAAACCAAGGCAAAAAAGTTGGAGGTCATCGCTATAAGGTTGGAGCAGCTCGCAGCGAGCGTAGGAGGCTTACGCCAAAGTTATTTGCCAAGACTTGCTGAATTATTGAGTACAAGTAGGCAGCTTTCGAGCAAGTCATTAGGTGGCCGGAGCGGTCTGAGCAGCCAGCCATTTTGGCACGGCACAAGGTGACCATACCGGTCA
>CAXAMN010019891.1:64786-74956 GCA_963970005.1 Durusdinium trenchii
CACCTGTTAGGTCGGACAGGGTTCCGTAGGTTTTCTTCAGTGAAAGAAAGATTAACAGTATATATATATATATTATATAGGTATATATAGTATATATATATATGCACTTTGCTCCAGGGCAACATTGCTACATAGCTGACACATGTCAAGCCAACTCCATCCCTTGCTGCTTGCTCTTGTCTTCACCACATCCCTTGCTGCTTGCTCTTGTCTTCACCATCGCGTCGGCTCACGTGCCAAGCTTCATGAGGTTCTGCTTGTGCCTGGCGTTCATGTTAAAGTCCCCACACCGACAAGTCTATATAAAACCAACCCACAAATGCCACCAGGTGGTTTGACATATTCTATTTTGATGGTGGCACTGTTGCTACTCACCCGAGGCGGCAAAAAATATGGCTGCCGAGTTCAGCAAATTATATAGGCCAAATTCAACCAGGATGCGTAGGCAGAAATGACTGAACAAAGTCTGGGCGATGACTTTGGAAATGTTTGGTCAACGACCGTACAATGCTGATATTCCGGGTTGAACGCCATCGGTCTGCCCAGCGCTTCCCACTCTCCTTCATTGAAAGCGAAGCCAAAATACCAAAGAAGTTTCTGATTAAAGGGGACTAGTCAGTCTACCTGAATGATCGAATGATGCAGTTGAAGAATGCCACTCACTCAGCTTGATACAAGTTCCATTCTCGCTGCATTCGGTAAGAACTCTGCCAGGCGCGCAGTTCGGACAGCTGCTCGTGCTTGCCTTGAGAGCGGATACAATAAACTGTTTCTGGAGAGGTCTTGCAGTTTAAGCTTTTAAATCAAGTTTAAAAGCCTGTCCTCATATGGTGCCTTCGACAAAGAAACACCAATGCTCTCTGAGGTGCGCAAAGCTTCTTCCGAAGAGAACTTTCTCATGCAAACCTGCAGCTCAAAGCATCGAAAACCTGCAAACACCTTTGTGAATCGTTCAAACCTTTGTGAATCGGCCTCACAAATCCAATCCAATCCCTCTGGCATCACTGCCGGCATTGGAGCGGTTGAAAGAGGCACGGAAGCAGATACCTGGTCCCAGTTCAGGAACGCATTTGGTCTTGGTTTCTATATGTTTCGCATTTAGCAAGTGAATGATGGTGAATAGCTCCAAGATCCCCTGCGGGTGCATTGGGCTGAGGTGACGAAGGACTGGCAGAAGGGTGATACTTGCTCTACTCCATCTTGACATTGGCAATACACTTTAAGCATCTTTAAGCAAACTGCATCAATCCTTCAACTAACCCAAACATAAATTTGAAACTGGCTTCTGAAACAAATGCCAGTCACCTGGGCTGAAGAAGGGTTACCGGCCCGGGCTGCGCGGCAAAGACCTGGTGCACGTTGTGATTCACAAGAAGGGTCGGTCTTAAACAAACGGCTTCACCAAATCTGCATGTCTGTTTTCAGAACAAGCTGGGTATTGTGAGTTGTCAAGACATTGCTGGGCTTGGGACAGTGACTGGTCCTGGCCTCTGAAGTGGTTCTGCAGACGCCTGGCAGGCATGAGAGGCCCCAACTTTGTCTCGCATGATACACTATCAAAATCATGCAATGCTGTCCTACTAATTGGACATCGCCATAACCCGTTTGAGCCCAATAACCAGCCAGCTCCACTGCCAAGCCAAGAACGCCTTCTGGTGCCTTCCTTCAACTTTGTAGTATGTGTCCCATCAACACGCAGCACAGGCAAAATAGGATCATGCTTGGCTGAGCTAATGAATCTATATTCTATGGGTAAAGAGTTTTGAATCTCAACTGCACATTGAACGGTAGTGGCCTACTTGGGGACTAAGCTGCTAAGTTCTCAACTTCTTCTTCTTTGGCTGGCTCGGTCGTGCTGTTTCTGCAAGAGAATCTAATCTGTCAACCGTCAACCCCTAACTTTGCGACTTGCAACTTTCGGTGAAAGTCAGAATCTGTCACCAAATCCTCAGATCGCTTTGGACCATCAAAGCTCACCTGGAGGAGGCACTGCAAGTTTGGCCAGTGGGTCTCCACCTTAGCTCAATCAGGTCTGCACTGGTTAATGTATGTGTGGAGCTTTTGGGAACCAGGCCAGGAAAATGGATTGGCTTGTGTTGAACTTGTTGAACCTCCTGAATCTACAGGTTTGGAGCCTGCGGCTAAAGTAAGCATTTCGTCACACCAAATGGGGATGTCGGTCCTCACGCACATCGGTGAGCGAATCGGATCTGTGAGGCCTGAGACTTGCGTGAGCGCCACTTGCGCGTGTTGTATCAAAACGTCACATGCATGTCTGCGCGACAAGTGCGTCACAAACACATGCTTGTTCTGGTGCAAAAATTGTGTCTGGATCTCATTTGTCCATTTCTAAAAGTAATCTGAGGCGATCGACTGTCGCGACTCACGACCTTCGCGGTCTTCAGGTCGTGTTCTGGACTCTTTGGCCTTCTGAAGTGGTCCACTTGGTAAAAACTCCAAAAAGGAACGTTCTCAGTTGCATTGTGTGACCTTATCTGTGTTTGGTTTCTAGCTGTTGGACTGTTGAACGCTGTCTCTCTCACTGCTTTCTTTGCATCCTTGCTTGCTGTGCCGCAAAAACAACATATTTTGCCTCACGTCTTCTCCCCCCCCCCAAAAGATTCAACAAACAAACAAACGTGACAGGACTTTGCCTCACCCCCTCTTCCCCCGAAGGGAATTTCAATAAAACACAATTGTGACAAGACTTTGTTTGCCTGACCCCCTCTTCCTCCCATGGCCTGCGCAACATTTTTTTGGTCCCAAAATAACTAAAATAACTGCAGGCTATAAAGGTTTTTACTTCTCAATGGTGTGGCCGCGGATCGGCGTTTTGGTTTTGCTGGTGCTGCTGCCATGCTGGTGCTGGTGCAGGTGCAAGTGCTGGCTCTGGGTCGGCGTTTTGGCTGCTGCTGCCGTGCTTCTGCTGGCGCTGGATGTTGGTAGTGGTGCCTGTGACACATTGATCGTTTCCTGTATAGTGCCAGGGGCGACATCGTGTCGGGACGACATCATGTCATGCCAGGGGATGACATCATGTCGTGCCAGGGGTGTCATCATGTCATGCCAGGGATGACATCATGTCACGCAAGGGATGACATCATGTCGTGCTCAGAATGACATTATGTCATGCCATGCGTGACATCGTGGCATGCGGGGTGACATCATGTCATGCCAGGGATGACATCATGTCTTGCCAGGGACGACATCACTATGATTCATTATGGCATAGATGACATCATGTCAAGCCAGGGATGACATCACGGCAAGGATGACGTCATGTCATGCCAGGGATGACATCATGTCATGCCAGGGATGGCGTGATGTGCCAGGGATGACATGCTGTCATATTGCGCGTGACAACGTGTTGTGCAGCAATGACCTCAATGTCGCTTGGGCAGCTTTTGCTGGCCCTTGCCGATCTTTCAGTTTTACGTCTGTGTTGGGCAAAGCGGGGGTGCATTCTGGACTGGTCTGATGTTGCGCGCTGCGGTGACAGCCGTGCGTCACGTGTCCTTCAAACCTATGCGCCCGCTATCTGGAGTCCATGCAGGTGTAATTTTGTTTTTTTTGGAAACTCAAAGTTCGCAAGGTTTGCAGACTAAACGCTCTCTTGGGCCCTTAGAATCCTTGAAGTAGTTCGATCAGAATCTTGCAATGACACAAGCAATGTGCGAATAACCAAGCCTCGCTCTCCCGTCCTCGGTCACGCCTCAGCTCGATGATTGGAGGAGCAAAGAGCACAGCGTAGCCAAACAGCCTAACAAATACTGATGGGGTGTGTATACAGTATGAACGGAGAATTTAGGCTCTTAAACTCTGTGACCCCAAGTCACTGTCCCAAAGGTTGGAGTAGAAGCTTAGGCCCGTTTTTAGCTCACGTTTGACTGAGCTCTGGTATCGAAATGAACACAAAAGTAAACCACAGACTTGAACAAACGGCTGCAGTGAAACATACATCTATACAAGCTATGTCATGTACATGTAACTGGTGCTACATCTGATCACGCCTCCCGAGTTTAACTTCTGGGAGATGTTAACCGAGTCAGGATTAGCACTTTTAGTGAATTAGCCCATAGCCCTTCAGTACATCTTGGTCTTGTAGAAGTACCTACTTTAGCTCAAGCCGTTCACGCTTTCAAAGTCAGTTCATGCTCACCTTCCAGGTAGTGGAAGTTCATGCCTTTCATAGCTGTAGTCATTTTCTCTTCGGTGACAGCTTTCGTTAGCACGTCGGCCAACATTCGGTCGGTGCCTTCTTTCTTGAGACGAAACTCTTTCTTTGCTGTACGCTCTTGTACCCAGTGGTACTGAGTGTCAACATGTTTAGCTCGTCCCAAGCCTCGACGGTTTCCCATGGCGATGCCAGCGGAAGCGTCCATTGTCACCTCTTTGCTGGGAAACAATCCCCAGTCTCTTGCTGTTGATGCGATTCCAAGCATTTGACATGCTCCGGAAACAAGTCCGTAGTACTCGGATTCGCCACTGCTCAGGGAGACAACTCCTTGGCCTTTGCTGTATGTTGTGAGACAGCATTTGTTGGCCATGAGCACGCCTCCTGACACACTCTTTCGTGTCCTTATGCAACCTGCATGGTCGGCGTCTGACCACATGTTGAAGGGGTTGCAGGTGCTTTGGTTTGGAAACAACTGTGCAACTCTTGGTCGATACCTGACATATCGAGCCAATCGTTTCAGCATATTCCAGTGCCTCGATGTTGGGTTCTGTAGACCTTGTGCCAATGAGCGCGTTGCAGTTTGCAGATCAGGTCGATCCTGTGCCAAATACGCGGCTCTCATAGCAATAGATCTATACATCGTTGCATCTTCGGCACTCAGCGGAACTTCTTCGTGTTGGAGTTCCTCTTGACTTGGCTTGGCCAAAGGGGTCTTGACCTTGCCTGGTTGACCAGTGCCTAACCACTTGATGATCAACTCTGCATGTCTTGGATCTGGTTCCCACCAAATGCCTTCATTTGACCAGGTGATGATGCGATTCAGCACTCTGATCTGTTGGCTTGCCTTTGGTGAACCTGGTGGACCGAGAATGCCTCGTTCCACAACTTGCCATTCTTTGGCTGCTGAAGTGTGAAACCATTTAATGTCAGCAAAACTTCCAACTGTCGTGAAATCGTCTCCATGCACCTCTGTTCGAAGTTCTCTGGATGCATGGTAGTAGATGCATGGATTGGACTTGCCTTGAACAAATCCTAGCTTTTTCATAAACTCTGCAATGGTCAGCTCCCAATTCATGGGTGCGTCTCTGGTGCCGTAAAGGCTTCTGACCAATCTTCCTACCACATCTCCATCTTCTGGTTTCTTGCCTTCTGATGGAATTTCAACATAGAGTTCTCTTGTTGCTTTGGAGTAGAAATGAGCTCTCTTCACATCCAAAAATCCTAGGAAAGATTGCTTTGCTTTTCTTCTTTCGCCTTTCTCCAATGGAAGGCTGTCGCTGACTGCAATGGTTAGCAGTAGCTTCAAAGCTGCAAGGCTCGGCATGGCTGCGAAAAATTCGTCAAAACCTGAGCCTCTTTTGATCTCTTGCGCTACCAATCGACTTCTGTAGAGAGGATTGGTTTCATCTTGCTTGTTCACATCTACCCATCGAGTTCCAATGATTTTGGTTCCTTTTGGAACTTTGCTTCTTGGGATCTTTTCCCAAACTCCCATTGATTCGACAATGTCGATTTCATCTTTTCTGGCTTTCTCTACCTTCTCAGGTAGCAGCTCTTTTCCACTGATGTCATCATAGTACCACCAGTCTTTTGCCTCTTCTGCCATTTCTTCTGGCAGTGGGATCTTCTCTTCACACACTGGTTTCTCTGGGTCGATGCTAGATAGCACTCTCTCTCTGTCGTCTAGGATTAGGCTTTCTAGAGCCATCTCAATGCTTTGGATGTCTCTTGTTCTCTCGGCTTCATCTTCATGTTCGCCTTCTGCCTTTCTCTTCTTGTCTCTATCTATTCTGGCTTTTGCTGTGGGTGATCCTGCTGGTTCATGTTGTTCTTCGTGTTCTCTCTTTTCTCCATGTGGTTCAGGTTCGCGTGGTCTGCGAATACCTGATGCTGAAGCTGATGCGGTGCCTGGTGTTGGTGGTGCTGCTTCTGGTTCGTACCAAAGTTCTGTCACAATGTCCATCTTGTGCGGTAACGCTCCATTGAGTATCTCTGGTGGAAGGTCTGTTGTCACGACTCCACTCTCAATGATTGCGTTGTTTGCATGGTTTCTTGTGACTCGGTGCCAGACGGTAGACCAATCAGGTCCTCCTGGCAAGGTGGTTTGAAAACAGTAAGCTTCAACGTCAAGTCGTGCGAACACTCGACACGAATCGGGAACTCCCGATGGTCTTTTGCTTTCATATCCATGAAGGATTTGAGGTCTCTTGCCACTGACGGGTTGCGGCATGCCAGTGATTGCCTCTCCAACTCGGCTTTCATGTCTTGCCACTCTTGGGTTCTCTTCTTCTTCTCCTCTGATGCTCTCTTCAAGTCTGTCTCGACACCTGTTGGTGTGATGGATGCCTGTAGATCTCTTGCCAATCTGTGTGGCATCACAAGCTGGGCAACCTGCAGTATACCCAAACTTTTCCAGGTCTTTCTTGGTGATGTAAAGCCTTCTCAGCTTTCTTTTCTTGTCATCCATTGCCGGTGGTTGCACCAAAGCTTCACCACTTGGGCTGGCAATGATTGGTTCCCTTGGGGCTGCGATCGCTGGTTCTTCGCGAATTGCTTGAGGATCCCAGGGAATTCCAGTGATCGATTTCAGCAACTCTGAATCATATCGATCTTCTTCTGGCTTTCTCCGAATGGATTGCACTGTGAAAACGCCACAGGCGTTTCCTACTATCTTCTCTGTGGTTGTGTCTTTCACTCCTAGAAAAATTCCTTTGGTCCATTGGGCCTCGAACTTGTGACCTCTCTTGAGGTATTCGATGGCCTCACCAAATGGTGGAATTGCTACTTTCCATTCACGTCCACGAAGTCGTGAATACGGGGTCTTTCCGTCTTGAAGTTCGGTAGATCGGAAAAACAGATTGTAGACTGTGGATGCGTGTTCAACTAACCAAGTCAAAACAGGTGAATCGTCAGGAAGTTTCTCACCATAGTTCGACTCGATTGCGGCTCGAAGAGTCCTGGCTTGTCCTTCCAAGGTTTGAACTGCTCGTTCAATCTCTCCCTTGGATTCTTTGACTCCTTTCGGGCTCTTCTCGATGATCAGGGTTCCTTCAAACCCATGATTCTTTACTGCCTCAACAACGGATGTGAGAGCAGGTTCAGGATCATGTCGAATGATCAGTTTGGAGTATCCTAGTTTCTTGATGTCGTTCAAAAGTACTTTGGATCCATATGGACCTTTTGTCACACCTTTGTAGGGCAACACATGAGCAAAAAGATGCTTCGTCCATCGATCTCTGACAACAAGAATTGGTGCATGGGTCTTCTCGTCCAAAACTACATCATCAGTTCGTGAATTCATGAAACAGTAGTCTACAGTCACTACTGGGGTTGTCTCATCGGTGTGGTCTATCTTCCTGCGGGGGTTTGCCTTAGCTTTTCCCCTTACACAGGCTTCACACCAAGACCTAAAAGGGAAGTGTGAAACAGCATGCTCTTCAAACTCTTTTCGCGTCGGGCGAATGGGAGCATGGATTTTGAGCTCAGGCGGCACTTCGTCGCCTAGCTCGGCCTCTTCGGCCTGCTCGTCCACTACCGGACTTACCCATTGCGGCGCCGGACGAAAGGGTGGAATGCATGCAAGCGGCACAGAACAGACGCCGTTGCTGAACGAGATCGGAATCTTAGTCCCGTCTCGGGAGATCTGCCCACCAGATCCGTGCGTCTGAATGCGCCAGCCCTTGCTCATAAGGGCCCCCGCGGAGAGCAGCGGTTTTGCAACCGCCATCACCCGGAAACAGCAACGTCCATTGAGGGAGTTCTGGCCGATGCCGATGGTCACCATGGCATCGATCTTGCCAAGGTCCTTGACCACTTCGCCTGACGCAGTCTTGTAGACTTTGCAGGTGCCTTCAGGCTGGATAGGCTTGTAGCCCAATGCGGTGGCCAGTTCAACAGGGATGCAGGAGGTCGCGGCTCCTGAATCCAAGGTCACCTGATGAGCCATTGGCGTCTCCATGGATGCCAGCTCCAAACTCCTGAGAGCGAGTGGATCTTCATCGCCTTCATCAGGCTCGCTTGAGGGAGTGGGATATCGTTTTCCCTTTCCCTTCTTGGCCTCACGGGCAGCATCCTGAGTGGCCACGTTGACAGCTCGAGTCAACTGCACTTTCTTCTGCTCGCCCTTTCCTTGGCCCTTCTCGGAGGCAGCCGGAGCCGAGGCGGCTCGGCTTTTGCCCGGGGATCGTGACCGGGACTTCAGCCGAAGCGTCTGCCTTGGCGCTTCGCTGGATTCCTCTGGCTTGGATCCTGGTCCACGGAATCGCTCTAGGTGCTCTTCAGTCGAGCTCTTGAACCAGGCCATGCGCTCCTCCTTGGTCTTGCCCTTCTTCTCAGGAGGTGGAGGTGTCTTGGCAATGCGCCTTTGCTTTGGCGTCTTTGGGCCAACCTCATCTTCCTCCTCCTGTTCTTCCATCATCTGCTGCATATGGGCTGTCATGTAGAAAGGACCTCCTTTCTTGACAGTCTCAAGCTTTGGATCTTCCATCTTCAAATGCTTTGCCACATCTTCGGGCTTCAGATCCATGTGGGCATCTTTCACATGCTTTGGCGCATCTTTTGAAGTTGGGCTGCCTTGCTGTCCCTTGGCAGTCTTGATGCGCTTTCCCATCTCTTTCTGCTTGATCGTCCATTCCTTTGCCCACTGGTTGAGGACTTTTGGCGGGCAACAATTCAAAGCCATATGGTGGTTCCATAGGCCGGTGTCATTGTCACACCTCAGGGCCTTGTTGCGCGCACGGCAGACCATGTTCTTGCTGCCATCTCTGTTCTTGTGGGCGCATTTGGCTACCCATTCATCATAGCTGAGGATGCGCTCTTGGAACATGTGATCGAGCCATGGCACCGTGCCTTTCTCTGGCTCCTTTTCTTCTTCTTGTCCATCTGACTCACCGTCAGCTGGCTCAGTGCCATTCTCATCCTCTTCAACTTCATCTTCAAATTCTTCCTCCTCAAGTCCCTCGATCTCAGTCACATCAAGGGGATTGATGTTCTCCATGACTGGAGCTGCGAAGGATGGTGCGCTTGTTGCTCCTTCGCCTTGGCTTTCGACGCGCTTCATCACGATATACTCCTCTGGGTTGAACCCAGCTGCAGTGAGCGCCTTGTCGATGACACTGCGGGCTGGATGGCTAGTAGCCGTCCATGTCTGGCTTTCCCGCTTCATCTCTGCCAACTCTTGAGTGGAGAGATCCTCGATCTTGGGCTCCTTCTCTTTTGGCTTCTCAGGCTTCTTTGCCTTTCCTGGCTTCTTGTAGCCACGATGCCTCTGGGCCTTTTCCCGACCTCGAGGCTGAGGGGCTTCATCAAACTTTCCCTCATCATCTTCATCATCCCAAGCTTGAAGTCGACCAGTACCCTTGGCACGAGCGATCTCATAGTAGTCGAGCTCCTCAGGGTAATTGGCCTCATAGTCGCGCCAGGATTCGAAACGATCCTGGGCCTTCTCAACGCGATGCTGCTCGGCGCGCTGACGGCTCTTCTCTTTCTTCTTGGCCAATCTTGGGTCCATGCCTGATGCCAAATCAGCTGAGAGCCTTGGCGACTCCGCCGGAACCGAAGCGGCTCGGCGAGGAGTTGGCCTCTTCAGCAAGATCTTGGCTTCTCTCTCCTTTTCTTCATACTGTTCTTTCAGCCTCTTCATCTCGGCCTGTTGTTCCAAGATGGCATCATTGGCTGCTTTGCCTTTGGCTTCGGCCTCTTCGATGGCCTTCTGGATTGTCTCAGACTTCTTCTCATACAGCTCGCGATTGGACTGCATGGTCTCTTGGATTGCTTGGTTCATGACCGCAATCCCAGCAGCTGCAATTCCAGGACGACCTTTTCCAGCTCCTGGCTTCTTTGGCATAGCCTTGACTTCAGTCTCAGCTTTTGCCTTGGCTGCTCCACGAGAAATTGCGGCAGGTGCTGCTTTCTCCATCTCGAAGGCAAAGAGGGTGGCGATGTCAACTGAATACTCAGGCTCGGGTTGATGCTCTTGAGCCATAGAGGTTTCA
>CAXAMN010019902.1:0-34803 GCA_963970005.1 Durusdinium trenchii
ATTGCTGTTGGGTTGAAGCCGACGCTTCTAGGCTGGAGGCCATCGCTTTTAGGTTCAAGCTGATCGCTTCTAGGTTGGATGCCATTGCTATTAGATTTGAGGCCATCGCTATTGGGCTGGAGGCCATTGCTGTTAGGTTGGAGGCCATTGGTATTAGAAAAAAAATTGTGTTCGCCCTGTTTTTGTTCCAAGTTTCTCTCGACACCTTCCACTTTCTCCAACCTGGCCAGCGTCCTTGCACGTCGCGCAAGAAACATAGAAAAGGTCACCATGTATTGAACGAACATGACACATGTCTGCAAGAAGGGAAACGGCTTTGTAGCAGCCAGGCGTCTCTGCCACTTGCTCTGAGAGCTTTTTCAGCATATCTTGGATCTCAGCTCCTTGAGCGATGCTATCTGATTGAGTTTGATTCAGCTGGCCGCATTGCAAAGCAAAACGATTCACTCGCTCAACCTGCAAAGATAAACTTCAAACGCACACTTCTTCTTCTCCTCCTCCATCAGTCTGTGCTTTGGTTTCTTCCAATGGGACGTCTGAACCATTCGCCTTATTCACCTTATTGCGCATGCGACCGGCACGGCTGGTGCGCCCAGCAATTCGGATGTCGGAGCAGAATTGGTCGATGGAAACGTTGGATCTAATGCACAACATTGTGCAATTATGTATCCCTTTCAAGCCAGAGCCATCGGGAGTGTAAACATATTAAAGGTAGCAAGTAAAATGGGTAAAGTGCCAGAACACCATTGATCGATTGATTCTGGCTACTACCTGGTTGCCTTTCTGTTCAATTCATTTTGGTTCTCTGATTCACCAAGTCGCACTCTCTGCAGATTTCACGGCATCAGTCGCCTGTGCCGCCGCCTGTGAAGCCGCCTGCGCCGCTTCATGGGCGGCAACCACTGCTTCATGGACCTCGCTGTTGGACCTGAGCCAGCCATTCAACAAAACACGACTTCAACCTCCTCCTTTTCTTCACATCTTCCTCTTCCTCTTCCTCTTCCTCTTCTTTCTGTAAATATGTTTCTTCTTTTTACTGATGTTTTTTTCATGGTTGCGTTTGACCTTTAGACTGTAGAGACCATTTCGTGTGTGTTTTTTATTTTCGTTAGACCTGTCTTTGTTTGGACCTTCCCTCGGTTGTCGTCTTTTTTAAAGGCCTTCGGCCTTTGGCTTAGCACTACTCCTTACTCGGCAAACAACAAAATATGTGTTCTTAAAACTTTAAGGGCCCAGTGAAGGTGGTCAAGAATGGTCAAGCATGGTCAAGAAGCTTGTGTGAAGTGGGCGCTTTCGTGGCAGTCGCTGTGTGAATCTCCTCACCAACTCGATCCCACTTTCTCGATCTGTTGCAGTGTTAAAAACGAAGTAGCGGAAGTATATAAAGACTGGATGCATCATGCAGCATGACGCATCACATTTGTTCATTGGATGTGCATGTTTAGAAAAAACTGCACAAATAGATTCTTGGAAAGGCTCCTGGATCTTCTTGGCCAGTGCATCACGCAAGCTCTGCCGAACTGAAGCCACAACCTGACCGGAGACCACGGCTTGCTCCTGTGCGTTGCTGTACGATTGCATTTCAGATTGCTGGTAATGTCAGTCTTAGAATTGATATATTGAAGGAGGGCTAATAACCTAAAGTGATAGCTAAGTACAACCTCCGCTAGTTAGATTTCAATCTGCACGAAGCAAGAGCTGGTTGAATATTCAGCAGTTTTTGATAGTTTTTGTATGTTTAGACATGTTCCACATATCTGCCATTCCGTCTTAGCTTGTCCTGTCTGCTGAGACCAGCTGCTTTTGCTGCCGCCAAGGCTGCCTTGGCAGCTGCCGTGGCCTCCTTCTCTTGCGAAACGCCAGCCTGAAGGGCATGTTGCGAGTGTTGCGGGAAGTGGGAGTGTCATGGAGCGTCGCCCCAGAGCCAAAACACGGACATCTTCTGTGGCCTGCTGAGCAGCAACTTCGGTCGCTAGGACAGCTGCTCGTACCTCACTGGGGAGACGTTCGAACATCCAAAATTGGCCAAAAAAGTGCAGGGACTGCCTGAGGACGGGCTCCTCATCGTTTGTGGTTTGTTGAACATGTAAGCGGTTGTGCACCCGTAAGGTATTTTTTTTACACTGACTGGCACTTCGAATAAACAGTTTTTCATGTGTCTTTCATAAATGCATATATTGTGTTTAAAAAATGACATAGTGTACTATTGATTTCTATTGTCACTATTTTGTCCTTTGTCTTCTCCCAGAAAGCCAATGGTCCCGATGGCCCCAACAGCCTGTTCCACCGCTGCAAGCTCTGCAGCCTTTGCAGCAGCTGCAGCCGCCTGCCCCGCGGCCAAGAGCATCTCCAGCGGTTTCAAGCCAAAGGCCGCAGCTGCCTCCGCCGCCGCCTCATCGAAATGTGAAGAAAGATCGATTTTAGTCTTTTTAGGACTCACCGAGTGATGGTTCTGGAGCCTATAGCTATAGTCCCATTCCTACAGCCAAATTTTCCTGGAGCCCTTTCGAAGAAGCTTTAAGTGTCTTGAAATTCAGAAAACACCATCGTAAGATATCGTAAGTAATTCAACCAAACTTGCCAACACCGCAAAAATGGTAAACGGTAACATTGACCGGACAGTGCAAATGCGTTGTTCTGCTCCTTTCAGCGCTTTCAGTTGTTCAAATGTTGACCCTCGTCTTGGCCTTGCCAGCTCGTGCAGCTTGCTGTGCCGGTGGCAAGCCTTCCGCTTTCGCTGCAGATGCAGCTACTTCACCAGCCTCAACGGCCTGAGTTGACTCATCCCATCACTTCACTTGGCCAGATCACTTAAAAGCATTATTCGAAGAAATATCATCCGACACACAGAAAGCAACCAATAACACTTGAGAACTGTTGCAGCTACACTCTGTGTGACACAAAACTAAAAACTTAATCACTATGAGCATTTGTTCTGTTGCCCCGGATTCGATAGGAGTCTATCGAACTATCAAAACGATCGAATCCACGGGCACACCTGCAAGTACTCAAGACTGTGTCGAGTACTCGGTGAAGTGCTGGTCGTGACCTTCAGATGCACATCGTTTCTGCATCCACTGACAAACTGCGAAGTCATCAACCATTGACGGCCTGATTGCAAGGTCTCGTGTGGGTCGCAGTCGTCAAGGTAGTAGCACTTGTAGCGGTTGTAGCTTTCGTTGTGGCTTTCAAAGTTGTTGCCTTCTCTGTGGTTGTCGAGGTGGCTGCTGTCGTTGCCTTCTCTGTGGTCGTCACTGTTGTGGTAGTCGCAGTTGTAGTGGTGGCAGTTACAGTGGTGCTCGTGCTTGTAGTCGTGGTCTTGGTCGTGGTCCTGCCAAACTTAAAACTCTTCAAGAAGACACAGGTTGTCCAAGAAGTGGCTGCCAAATACTTGCAATCTTTGAGATAAGCTTAATTGAATCTGATGACAAGACATGTCTCCTTGCTGGAGAACTGGTTGTTTCCTCCTGAGACGTGTCGCAAAGATCTTGGGGGCAAAAGTCCTGCTTTACTGTTTTACTGGCTTTACTATAATATCATTGGTTAACTTAAGTGATGGTATATAAGTGATGATATAGGGTGAATCATGTCTTGAAGAGGACCCTTTTTGAAGCAAAACCTCTCAGCCCTCTCAGCTGTTCAAAGAGTGACTACATGAATCATCATAAATCTATATGAATACACCTACAAGCAAAACTCTGTGTAATTATCCTGTCTTCTTGGTAGTTTGTTTGGCCGAGACAAATCATTTATCTCTTCATATCTTTTCGTTTGTTCTCTTCTGTCTTTGGCTTGTCCTCTTCGCTGTCGCCGGCCTCGGCCTCCTCACAAGGAAGAACCAAAGATAACAAAAGGGACACATTAGGAAACAGTTAAACATCGGGGTGTATCAAAACGGGGAGAACGAAAATCGACCAAAACCATCCAAAACCCATTCTTAGGGGTTTCGTATGGTCTCGTCATTTAAAATTCCTATAAATTCACGCCCAAATTGGCCGTGTCACCGGTCACCACGTTGTGACAACGCAGAAACCGGCGCGTGAAGGGCCTCCGAGGTGGACTCTGACTCTTCCGGCCTGAAGAGACGGTGGGAAAAAAAACCGGCAGAAACAGTAACAGGTGCCACGCTAGTAGTAACAGGTGCCTTACTAGTAGTAACAAAGAAGCAATATAGTAGTCAGAATTAAGATAAAACTAAATTCAAATTACTAACTAGCGTTCTTGTTCCTAGTAGCGCAGAAACAAGTGCATCGCTCCTCGTAACAGGTGCATCGCTCCTAGTAACAAGTGCCTTACTAGTAGTAACAAGAAGCTAGTAGAAACAATAACCTACTAGCTTCTTGTTACTACTAGTAAGGCACTTGTTACTAGAAGCGATGCACTTGTTCCTACTAGAAACACGTATATACCATAACCTCAAAGCGATTTGTTAGTAGTAGTAAGGCCAGGAGCCCCTAGTAGCGTCCTTGCTCCTAGTAGTAAGGCCAGGAGCCTCTAGTAGCTTCTTGTTACTGGTGCAGAAAAAGCGACATCTTCACCGCTGTTTGGGCTTCACATGCGACTACCAAATAGCGACTTCAAAATACTTCAAGGGCTCAAGCTCTTCAAGGGCTAGCTTATCTACCCGAACTATGTCTGTCATTGCTCTCATGTCGGTGACAGTGACGGAAAAGGTCTGTCCGGGACAGGCGGAAAAGAATGTCTGAAAGGATGCCAAGATGCGAGACCGTAGAGGTCTCCATATCCTCGGTTTCTTCCTGGTGAAACAAAGCACTGTCATCATCTGTTGAAGTTGCAGTTTCTGTTCACTTCTCTGAAGGAAAAAAGACTTGAAAAATCAAGCTGTTTAGAAGAAAGATAGGAAAACGGAAACACTGAAAAGGAGCATACAGTCATACAGTGGGCCATGCAAAGTTTTGGAGGCCAACGCTATTAGGTTGGAAGCCATCGCTACTAGGGTGGAGGCCGTCGCTATTAATCTTATTTCATTTCTGAATGTTTTTTTCTTGGTTCCTTCTAGTAGCTTCAAAGACCTACTAGTAGCTTCTTGTTACCACAGGTGAAACGATTCCCAAGGAAGCTTCTTTGTTCGTAGCTAGGTCATCTGAAGTATGTCATAAAACGCAATTCTCCGCTCCTCCGGCATCGCGGGGGACTTGTGAGACTTGGTATCAGCCATACTGCCAACGCTGATCATCATCCGAGAGTTGCTTACCACGTGCCTTTTGCAAATTGCTCCAGAAGGGTCAAAAAAGGTCAAGAAACATACATCATCGTTCTTTCTGGTTTTGAATCAGATTGCGATGAGTGAGGCTATTTTAAAAGCAAAAGACAGCAAATCAACTCTGTCCAAGTGGCTCTTTTGCTGTCAAATGCCTCGGATATGCCTTTTTCGGCCAAATCTCGGGATCTTCATGTCGCTTCTCATGGCCAACATCTCTTCTCATGACCTCAAAGCAGCTGCCACTGTCGGAGAAAAGAGAGGGCGCCAATTCATGGTTTTTGAGGTGGACCACTCGCTGTGAACAAGGGCACGTTTGTTTCTTTCTTTCTTTCTTGGTTTTTGCAATGTATCTTGTTTTTCTTTAGATCATTTTGATTACAAGAATGATCTCTCTGTCCTTCTCCCAAAAAGAGAAACACTTCGATCTGAGTCGAGTGCCGGAATCCCAGAAGAGCTGAGAGTTGCTATGAGGTTCTTCGCCAACGGGCTGAGTTTCTCAGTCTCGGTCGCATCCGAGAGAACGAACAGAAGCACCAAAGTTCGGTGCAGCATTCGCAATGAAAGTTCGGGCATGTCGTGGCCTTAGAGAAAAATCAACGCTTCTCAAAACCAGCTCCCTCCTACTTTTGTGCTTAGGACTGACTTTCTTTCTCACAACTTTCTCTGGTGCATTTCTCAATTTGTTTCAATCCTCCGCCACACCCGTAGGTTGCTCGTGTCTGTAAATATGTATTTCTCCCTAAGACTGCATGGAGCTGTCATGTTGCCGTTGCTTGCCAGAGTGCTGTAGTCAACAATACCGCGCTGCCATATGAAGTCACAGAGATGAACCTCGGCGAAAGGGAAACACCAGACGCCCTCATTCTCATTTGCACTTGAACATGCCAAGAAACAAGCATGCCTAAGTCGACGCCAAGCAACAAGCAAACGAGAGGCCTGCCTAGTTTTGCAAGCGACTAACTTTGGGCCGACAGCAGCAAATAGAGCCATGTAAAGCCAGCTTGTACAATGCAACTCTTCGAAATCATGAGATGAAAAGAAAAGAACATTGCCCAACATGCTGAAATCTGCCAGTCAAATCAGTCGGCCGGTGTTCAGCAATGTCAGACTTGGACCTGGGTTCCAAACGGCCCAAAAGCCAGAGCTCAGCTTCTTGCCATGCTGAAACCTCGAATCTGTCAGACTGCACTGCAGCGTGGTGGCTTCGGACTTAGGTTGCGGACAAGTCTAAGTACAGCCCACCAATGGGGTGTCCCCTCAGTGTTTCTTCAGTTTCATGCCGATGTGTAGTGTTTCTTCATGAAGAGTAGCCAACACATGAAGCCATAAGGGCAGCAAAAAAACAAGGACAAACGCCACTGTTGCGCATATGCCAGGCGGCGACTTGGTATCCACCAGGCGGTAAAAGCGGATGCTCCTCACAGACGGGCTGCTCGTATCTGCTTGTGCCAGCCGTTCCGACGTGAACACGGATGTGTCAGTTCTGACGGCTCTCGTCCTGTGCCACAGCGGCACTTCCTTTCGAGCCGTCGCTGGCTCCAGCTTCACCTGGGAAAGAACTGCCAGTATTTTAGCATCTTTTAGCCACTAGTAGTGCCACTAGTAACAATAAGCTACTAGTAACAAGTGCATCGCTTCTAGTAACAAGTGCCTTACTAGTAGTAACAATAAGCTAGTAGAAACAAGACATATTTTAGCCATCTCCAAAAACATCGAACAAACGGGCCAACATGGGCCAACTACAGAACAGTATGGGCGCAACGCTGTATGAGCCAAGTCGCTGCAAAAAGACTCTCAATCAGACGGAAGAGTCCACGTACCCTGAGATTGGCGTCACCGGCCAAGCTGGATTCCGGTCGCCAGCAGCTGGTTTTTTCCGGTCACCGGAACGAGGTGCTACATGATTGAGGTGCTACGGATGAGTGAGTAATTAGTGTCTTGAAGCATTTCTTTCTGTGGTGCTGGCACTCCAGAGAGTGGAAGGAAGGGTTTCAGGTCCAAGTCCTGGGCAGGAAGATTCTAGGGTGATTTGCAGTCTGCAGGATACACCCGAAGCAAGACCGTCCTGCACTAGCTCATTCTTTCTCTTCGATTTGAAGTAGTGCAAATCCTGCGAAACAAAAAACACACACACAAGGACTTATGGCAGAAAGAAGAGAAGAACAGTTGAGGTACGGGCTCAAGTCCAGCTTCTATTTTATTTGAGTTTGCTAAAAAACGACGAGCTGACGAGCTCTTAAAACCACTCCCATGCGAAGAGCTCTTGCAAACACCGATTTCCGGTCCGAAGTCCGAAGGTCGCCAGCCGCTTTCAACTCCTCGACTCGCGACTCGTCAAGAGATGAGTCTCGAACTTGTGGTCTCAGCACTTCCCAACGGACTACCAGGACAGGTCTTCGGATGTCTTCGGTCACTACGCGGGCTCTTCTCCAACTTGACTCTGCTTGATCGGTCCCGGAGCTGAATCAATTAGAGATTTGGTCCTTGTCTTGCACGTGAAACCCAACTGTCAGGTCCTTCAACTCTTCTACGGCAGCTGCCTCAAGTCCACTTCTCCAGTTCACTGCATCATAGCAGTCAAGGAGTGCGCTATGAAGCCCAAAGAGGATTCTCCCAGAGCGATGAACCGCACGGATTAGTTTGAAAAGCATCATGTTTCGTCAGTTTATACAGTTGAGAGACAAATGCATATCACATCATCAGTCTGAGTTCATGGAGGTCCTCTCGGCAGAATCCGTTCTTTCTTCCATGTCTCGTTCTCCCTGTCTTCGTGTGAAAGCCTCGCTGCTTTTGCGTAGGGTCTCCAGCAACACCTCGACCTCCACAGTGGAAGTGGTTTTAGACATCTTCAGAAGGTGCTTGTCAATGCCACAAATCTCAGTTTGGATTCTAATCCGAGCCTCAGCTTTCGATCCAGAACGAGATTCAAAGGCCAAGTCCGCATAGCTCTTGTAGCCTGAGGCCCAGTCAACTCCATACAAAATGATGATTACGTTCCAAATGTTCTTCAGGTCGCTTAGGGAACAAAGTGTCAAGAGCTAGTATGGTGCAGGCCATCGCTACTAGTTTGGAGGCCATTGCTAGTAGCAAGGACAACTAGGTTGGAGGCCATCACTGTGAAACAAAACATAAAAGAGCTCAGCTGCGAGCCGAGGGCGCTGGCCCAGGCCTTTAGAGCGAACAGGGCCGTTCCATTCCGTTCCACTGTGCTTCGTTGACGGTGCCGGTTCTGACAAACATGAAAAACGGCGCGTGCACTGCATGATGCCCCGATCTAGCCTGACGAATCTGCAGCATCTCTGCGATCACAGGGAGGTTGCCTAGAACCAAGCGGGCACAACGGGCACGGATGAAGTGCTCGTGGTGAGAAGAACAGTGAGATGTGGATGGACTAGGCGCATGACCAGCTTCAAAACCAAGCCTGAGGTGGACCCAGCATATCACATTGTTCTGCAAATCTGTCGACATCTGGTTTCAACGTATTCTTTGCTTCACAAATAGCATTCATGTTGGGAAACTGCAACTCCACCGTGGGATACCGGACCGTCGGGATGCCAGGAACGCATGCTGTCGCAGTTCCGGATTTTCAGCATCCAAGCAGGCCTGCAAGGCCTCAAGAAGCTATAGTAGCTATAGAAGCTTGCAGGATCTTCACTGCTTTTCGGAGTCAAGCTCACCGAATCATCGGAAAGCAAGGCTGGAAGGGCTGTTCGCAGCTACATGCACTACACGCACCTTCTTCTGAGCTCAAGGCTTCCCGCCTGTTCGCGGCTTCCAACAAGGCCTCAATGGATTCTACGGGTCCGTCTTCCAACACCCTAAAAGTGTCTTGCCTCATCCGTGGCAGTGGCATCAAGAACCTTGCTCCAGGAAGTGCTAGGAACACAACGAATTGAAAGTAATTACTGGTGCACATTTCGCGTGTTGTCACATGTAGTCAACGCAAGGTGTGTTGCAAAGCGGAGAGCAGGAATTGGACACTCTGCTGGCCTTTTGCGGCAGTCCTTTGATCTCTTCTTGAGATTTCACACGCAAAAGGGCTTCTGCCTCGGGAAACGATGTGAGACGGACTCAGAGCTTTGGACGTTTTTTCGAGTCCAAACTGTATTTTTTCTGTTGGGACGGGACATGCTGTGCTTATCTGATCCCACCTCATCTTTGGCCACGTTCTCTGCAAATCTTGTTGCAAGCTGCACCAACTGCTTCTGACCTCGCCGAAACATCCGGCAAATGCTTTCAAAAGAAATATTAAACATCGACGAAGCACTTGATGAAGTGCCTTTAGCATTCAATTCTGTTCGGCCTTCGTCCATGGATTTCAGGGTCTCGACATCCTCAATGCCAATCCCTGCGAAAGAACACCGTGTCAGTGTCGATTCTTCTTGTGGATTCTTGTCACAAGATTTGGCCTGGGAAGTTGGAAGTTGGTTGGAGGCCATCGCTACTAGTAACAAGGGCATCGCTACTAGTAGAAAGAACGCTACTAGTAGCTCCTGGCATTACGACTAGGAACAAGAAGCTAGTAGGTTGGAGGCCATCGCTTTTACGTTGGAGGCCATCGCTATCAGGTTCCTTGAAGTATTGGCATGTCTCGCTTCTTTTCCCTTCGCTTTACTTGATCTTCCCTGCTTTGCCTCACGTTCTTTCGGTTTCAGACCAGCTCAACATCTACTTGTTCATATCCAAGGCACCCATCATGAACCCATCACGAGCCAGTCGCCTAGGAAACCGCCATCTGGCCGAGGGGTTCTAACTGAGTGCTTTCAAGCTGGCACTAAGTGGCACAAGGATTAGCGTAGCTTAGTGTTCACCAGGTTTGGTTGCACCAGGGTACAATCATCCTACAATCTAAAGGACAGTCTAGAAAGGTGTGGAGGAGTAGGAGTATAGCGGGTGCAGATTTGACCGCATAGATTTTGCTGAAGCTCTGTCGGATGTTTCAAGCTTCTAGAGTTTCTAGTGTTTCTAGACAAACTCACAAACGAAGATTTCCAAGGCTTCTTGCGTCACGACGCGTCGTTGCACTCCACCTCAGTGGAGATATGATGAAGGTTTTAAAAAGTGCAAAGTAGTGCCTGCAGTAGCAGCACATGAGGTCGTGGCTCAAATCTTGTTGATTGAGCTCCCAGAGTGCCTGCCAAACAGATCAATATAGGATCAATGTTATAAGTTCAGGGATCTAGGAATAGCCAAAGGATTCGCTACCTGAAGAAATCAAAGCAAAAAGGACTAGTACCAGAAAAGCTAGCAACATCCAGGAGAGGAAGCAAACTTTGAATGGATCTGAGCAAATTCTGATCTGCTTTGGCACCTGATGCAGAATCTCCGATTGTGCCAGAATGGATGTCGCTGTGGAGATTCTGTACGAAATGCCATGGTAGATCTCATCAATCTGCCATCGAATCAAACGTTAGACAGAGTTTGAAGAGCATATTCATCGTGAGAATTCTATGCTTTGGCAAAAGCACTGCCTGCCTTTGGAGAGATTCGCCATGCCCTTCGCAAAAAGCTTATGGAGCCCCATACCTTTTCGAGGCCTAAGCAAAAGTCATTTGCGCTTTGATCAGTCGTTCTTTGATTTGCCCCTACTAGCGATGGCCTCCAACCTAAGAGCGATGGCCTCCAACGTACTAGCGTGTTTGATTTGCCCTCTTTGTGTCAACTCTCATAGCGATCTCAGCTCCCGTCGATCAAGTAGAACTTCCAAAGGCCCCACCACTTCCTCTCGCGTCGGAACCATTTGGAAGCATCTGAGTGGTAGGAAGACCCACACTGGGTGTTCGAAACGCAACTGGCCATACTTGTCGAGTCGTAACGTAGGTAAGTGAATGCAAAAAAAACGAAAGTAAACCTGCTCTTGCAAAGCATTCCAGAGCTGTGTAGAGTTCGTGTGAGGCATGGAAGGGCCACATTCTTCCCTTCTTGCTAGTAGCAACAGGCAAGGCATTCCGGAGCTCAGGTTCGGAAGAGATCCTCCCTCCGGAGGTCGCCGTGATCCTCGCTGCCGGAGCTCCTCGAATGACAAGCTCTGACGCTGTAGTGTCTTTTTGTAGAGGCTCTCTTGGATCCTGTCAAGTGCTGAGACTTACGACTTACACTCTTGCACAAAGGATCAGTTCAAATGGAGTGGTCTGGTGAAACATGTGAATACCCTACTCTTCATGGAGACAGCTACACTGTACAGCGTGCCAAGACTCCAATAGAAACTCAACCAAATGTGCAATATAAGTCCATGAAGGCGCACAAAACAAGACCAAAGGCTTCAAACATTAAAACGAGACGTACGACGAGACGCACCTTGTGAGGTCTACCTGAAATTGTTCCAGCACCAAATCGGCTGCACTGACAAGATGTTCAATGCGTACCTCCACAAGTCACAAATTTATGGGTGCATCGCGGCATCACTCCAGACGTGGGCATGGGAAGAGAAGATGGCCACAAATTGGAACAAGGCACGTTTGACATTGTGTTTGACACTGTAGCTTTACATTAGCTTTACATAAGAAAAAAGAATTGCTTGCATGCACATCTTCGTCAATGGCACGGCCTAACCTGGTTTTGCATGTCACATAGGTACACGTAAGGTCCACAAAAACATTCACTTTGATGTAGTGCACAAAAAGGGACCGTTTCCTTCTTCTGAAACGTTCCTTTGTTTGCAGTACGGGGTACCTTTAGACCTATCTTGTTTCCTTCCGTTCTTTCTTCTATCCTCTCCAAGTTGAATTTGGTCGCGCCTGGTCCAGGCGCGGAATACCATTCAGCTCATCCAGCAGCGGGTTGAAGACGCTGGGAGCAACTGGGCAGCCGTCCACGCAAATGTCTGTGCTCTTGACAACTTTGGGATTGCTCGTTGTTCCTGTAGACTCTATTCTTAGAATTTCTTAGATATTAATCGGGTTGCAAGCAATTCTATCTGAGCAGTCTGCTGATGCAAAAAATAGAGATGAAACCACCAGGATAGAGATGAAACGATTGGTTGGCACCATTGGGTCAGGCCTTCTCGCTGAACAGGCTGAGTGAGCCATGCCCGCTCCTTCTCCAACTTTTCCCTCAGCTTTGCTTCCACCCTTCGAATGCAAACGTCTGGTTGATCTAGCGTCGAATCAAACACAAAAACTCCACAAAAATTCCACTCCCTCTCTGTCTCTGTGAGAGTAACCGAAGACTGAGTGCCTTACGTTGGCAGGAGTTGATATCTCCTGGCAGCTTCTCCTGTACCAAACCCCAAACCAATGCGAAACAAACCCCAGTACGCTAGAAACGATTCTTTATCCATAGGTTTCAATCTAGGTTTCCCGCTTGAGGTTCTGGAGATGCCCGTTTGCCTGTGCACAGCGACTCAATTCACACCATACGTTCCATCGATCCAATTCCCAAACGCAGCGGAATCCAAAAGCTGCGCCTTGTATGCGACCAACTGGCAAAGCAGAGTGACCCCTTAGCTTTCGAAAGCAAGTCATCTGTCTTGAAAGCGCAAAGCTCATTTAGCTTCTGACAAGTGCTAGTGGTACACAGGGCCAAAGAAACCTGTACAGGAACATCCTCATATCCACACGCTGCTTGGGTCAACCCAAAGGCCTCTTTGTAATCCTTGAAGCCTTTGCGCCACATGGCGCCATATCACTTGCCGAGGCTCTCAAGCTATACTTGGAAAATCACGACATCTATTCGATCTCCGGCTTGCTCTCATTTTCGCTTGGAGTCACAAATATGTCCAATGCTTGAAGTGTGGACAAAGTGTGGATGTCTAATCCTGCATTGGCTGCGGATGCGCCAATGCATAGATGCGTACTTTAGATGATACACCGAGAGGATCCACTGCAGCAGGTCTCTTCCTTGTATTGCTGCTACCAGTAGCAAGAAGACGACGTCTGAGGGTCCAATATGGTCCAGTCGGAGAATTCGCGTATCGCAAATTTGGAGGTTTCGTGTCGCAAGTGCCCGTGAGTGGATGGTGCTCATGTTCTGCCTTTTTTAACAGAACGTATACAGGTCCTATGTGGGCACGACAAGTGCAAACGGTCAGTGCTGGAGGGCCTGTTACCTGATTCATCCTGATTCACATTCTCCAAAGATGCAAGATTTCAGGAGGTTTGATCGTAAACAATCAGAAACCAAGAGAATCTGGTCAAAACTCAGGATCATCACTTTCGTGCCCTGCCAACACCCACACCGGGGAAGCTCTATTCGATTCTCCGGTGGGTCCGGTGGGCTGGTCAGGCACTGCACCCGACTGGGCCGCTCGCCGCCCGGCGCCCTGCTCAGCAGGAGCGGAGCACGCCCGTCGAAGGGCGCGCCAAAAAGCGCTTGCAGAGCCACGGAGCCCGTCCAACTTCGTAACGTGAGGAAGCATATCGAATCTGATTCCAATTTTTTCCTCAAAAGTGGCTATACCAATCTGATTCGTCGATCGAAAGTGGGTCTCCAAGGGCTTTGCAGATCTGGCCAAATCGTCACCTCAATCGAAGGTGCGGCTTCTCGAGTCGACCAGGTCTGATGTCTAAGGAGCAAAGGACGCTACATGACGCTACGAACGTAACAAAGGGCATTACTAGTAGCAAGGACGCTAGTAGTAGATCCTGGCCGTACTACTATAGTAACAAGAAGCTACTAGCGGCTCCTGGCATCGCTACTAGGAGCAAGAAGCTACGAACATAACAAGGACCTGATCTCGTGCTTCTCGGGTCGACCAGGTCGGCCATCTAAGTTCTAAGCTTCCCCTTCTTCGCATAATGCGCCTGCCAGGCTTCACGTCTTCTGCAGCAAAAAATTGCTCCGCTCCTAGTAGTAAGACCAGGAGCCCCTAGTAGCATCCTTGCTCCTAGTAGACATGCCCTTTGCTCCTAGTAGCGAACATTGCTCCTAGAGGTTCAGGCGTAGTCTCGTTTTGAAGGAAGACTCAGTTGGGTCAAGACAGCCTTGGTGAGGGAGTACAGTAGCACACCGCCGATGGCGATCGCTGTACCTGTGAGCGTTCAAGCAAAATGACTGATGCAACGTGGCGTGATCATAGTCTGCAAAGTTGGCGTGTGTTCTTTCAATCTCCAGCCTGCTGCACTCTGAGGAGTGACGGGTGTGCGGAAAACGATGATGGATACCTAAGGGCACACAAGCAAATACCATCCTACGAGTAATTAAAGAGAAAGAACAAGGAAGGTAGGCTGCCTAGCAGCCTACCTTCAAGAGGAAAGAATGCCAGATTGTGGACAGGTTTTGTCCGTTTGCACAGGGAGAGGGGACACAAAAAAATCAAACCTTAGACCTGGAGCCTGGGTGTATGGGTTTGTTTTGTTTTCAACCTCGGACCTTGAACGACCTCCAAGAGCTGCAAGGAAAAATGCTAAGAGGTCACCAGCATTGCAAATGAGAACCAGCTGAGTGGGAAGCCACAATGATCACCACTCTCTTCAAGGTGTTCAGCACCTCGGGCGTCGAAGTCTGCGTCGAGGTCTGCTTTGGATTAATTCTAATACTTATTGTGTCTACTAGATTCTTGTTACTAGTAGTAAGGCCCTTGCTCCTAGTAGTAAGGCCAGGAGCCCCTAGTAGCGTCCTTGCTCCTACCCCCCCCCGCACGCAAGGCACACTGTGGGTGATGGGCGGAACACACGAGAGGACCCAGAAGGAAGACAGCTGGTACCTGCACATCAGGAAGACATGGAAGTTCCGTGGCCATCGGATGAAATGAGTTGCGCAATGAAAGTGCACAGCTCGGAATCTGAAACACATTGAAGCGGCACTCTTTTCCATTCATGACGGGCACAATAACATCACGTTGGCAAGAGCTGGTGGTGCGCGAGTTGAGAATCTCTGGTCTTGACTCTCCAAAGTCATAGGATGTCACAGGGGTTTTGCAACCGATATGACAACGACAGGATTATCCATGATGCTCCTCACCTATGTCTACTTGTTCGACCAGGATTCTCGACGCCAACTGGCTCCACCAAGCCCTGGCTCCACCTTCTCCAGTTGGCAGCCCTGCTGGGCTTGTCGCCAACTGGATCGATTCAAACACCTGTCCATCCGAAGGCAGTATGGATTTATGGATTCAGAACATCAAATCCTGGGATCATACTTCACTGGCAATCAAGCAAACAAGAACATCGGGGCAACAACACAACAATCGGCCGAAGCCAGGCTAATGGCCACGGGCATCTTTGTCCCTGGCACTTCTTATCATTAGGACTTTGATTCAAGCGGTCGCTTCTTTCCCTTTCGCAGAAGCAATTGAATCAGTTTCTTGGCCAAGGCAGGATTTTCCTCAGTGATTTGATCCAATTTTGCCTCCTGTTGTTCCAAGATATTTTGACCATCTGTCTCCAACATCTGAATACATTTGGCCTCCAGCTTGCTGTTGGTCCCCAGCAAACGCCCCAGAAAACTCAAGACGTTCTCCCGACTGAGCATGCCTTCCAGCTGTACATCCACCTGCTGCACCAGCTGTGGCAATTGATATCGGTCCGCCAGGATGCGAACCAAAAACGCCAGATCAACATCTCGAGCATGGAAATGATTGGTAATCATGAAATCCAATAACGCTGAGACGGATGCTCTGGTACATTGTGGATCATTGCTGAGGTCAATTTCACCGGTCTGTGATTCTTGCCAAACAGTGGCCAGCATCTCACGAAAATATTCCGAGCGACCTGTAAGGATCCGCCGGTCAAAGTATAGAGCACCTTCAGCTAGACGGAAGGTGACCACCTTTAACTCTTCTGAAAAATCAAAGGTGGCAAAATCTGGAAGACCGCGGATTTCCGCTTGAACATGAAGCTCGCCTTTGTCGTTGATCCACCCAAGCTCCCTGGTCATCTCTGAGGATTTCAAGAGTCCTCGGAAGACGCCGCTGCATGGCTTCTCCTTGGATAAACTCTCCACCCGAGAGCGCGTGATCTTCCAATCTGGATCCTTGGCTTGGCAAACAGACACCGACACCGTCAAGTTGTAAGCCCAGTTTGGAGACACCGCGGACACCGCTGACGATGCATATAACACGGCCACCAGTTCAGGCACATTTGGTACAATGATCAACCGACAGCTGATGCCATGGGAAATCACTGGCTTCGAACAAATTCTCTGAGTCGATAAATATTTGGCCGGATGGGACAGGAAGACCTCAAGTCTCACACCCTGCTGAATCTGACACCAGCTGGTCCTTACCTCAACGTTCGTCAAATGGCTCCCACCTTTGGCAGGTTGCATTTCTCTGAACAACGCTGTCACACCATCTCCATCTAAAAGACCGAGAACAGCGACCGTTTCACACAAAAAATAAAACACATCGAACTCTCTTTGCAAAAGTTAAGATGTGACAAACATGTACAGTGTGGTGTGTATCCAGGGTGGATCTCTGTGACTGATCATGTTTTATGTTGTTTTCAATTATATTCATACAATTTCATACATAAAGCTTTTGGACTGGTTGGAAGGACTAAGGATCGTTGAGCATCGTGTGGCTAGACTCGAGTAGGCATCAATCCTTTGCACGGTTGGGTTTGAATTGGAGCTGAGCCGAGACGCAAACGAACCAAAAGGCTGGAAATGCAAACATGGTTCATGCTCACAAAAAGAGTCTTCCGAGCAAGCTTAGCAGTCAATTGGGTAGCAACAGTTGCTTGAATTCGGCGAAAGATGTCCTGTTCTTGCTCTAAATTTTGTCTATTGTGTGTTTTGTTTGTTTCTTCTCTCTTTCTTTGGACCCTCAGATCTTTTCTCTTTCTCACTCGTTACTTTTTTCTTCCTTCCTTTCTCCACAACTTCAAGGAGCATCCAAAGGATTCCAAGGGGCACATGAAGAAGTGGAAGCCAGATGCTAACAACATGTACCTTGAATCTCGGGCACACAGCGTGCCAGATCCAACTTGCAATCTGCCACATTATCTGCCAAACCCTCTGTAGCTAGTGGGTACATTCAGAACATGGAACGTTAGCGTGACAGGTCACCAAAGAGAATTCACTGACACACCTGCTGCAAGCGCTGCCTGACGAAGAATGAGAGTGCATTGAATGGAGTTGCACATTCAAAAAAAGATGCCGAGATGTTGCAAAAGCCGAATAAAGATTGAAAAGGGACTTGTTCTCATCCGAAGTCCACTCTAAAGAAACCTTGAAAGCTCAGCTAGAGCTGGGACTGCAGGGCTCTTTTCCGGACCGCCTTCCAAGCAGTTGGCACGGAGGTGAATCCACCTGGTAGCAGCACGGCCACCGGCAGCAGCACCTGATGATGCAGGGAAGAAAGACCTAAGGCCTTTTGAAAGCCATTGATGTAGCGATCAAACACACCAAACCAAGGCAAACACCAGTGCAGCAACGGCTGTAAGTACAGCCAGCTGATTGGTCTTTCTCTGGGTCTTGTCCTGCCAGATGGGACAACACCAAATTGGCATAGTCGCACAATCGGGTAGCCATCTAATCATGTCAAACCATATGATTGTTTGCTCTTCTATGGTAGTGATTAAGAGCATTGAGACAGCTGGTGAGATCAAAAACAGCTGGATGAGGGTGCTTGTCTTCCAACTTGCAGCAGGTGGGGGGGTGTCAAAATGAACATGACCCGAGAAGCATTCCAAGACTGCAACTTAAAGCCCCCAAAGAAGTGGCAAGCATCTCAAACAGCTTCTTGACAATCAACACGTGCCCGGCGTCTACGTGTCTTTCCGCCTCCCCCATGTCGCCCACATCACCGAACTTCGTGGCGAGCACGTTGCGTGTCACGAAGAAGAAATTTGAGGCCATGGCCGTGAGGAAGCCAAACCTAGAGAGCTTGAGGATCCAAAACCTACAAGGAAGAAAGGTCTAATATAGTTTGCTAGGCAGTGGCGATGGTCTCCAACCTAGAAGCGATGGCCTCCACCTAATAGCGATGGCCTCCACCTAAGAACGAACATAAGCTTCTTCACCCAGAAAGGCCCTCTACAACACTCCTACATTCCTCTTGATGTCTCTTCATCATGCATTCAGAGTAGCTGTCACTGCACAACTTGAAGATTGCTGGATGAAGCTGCAACAAGGACTACTGTACGTAGCTTGATTCCTCTGCTTGTTGAAATACTTGGATGTTCTTCTATGGGCTTCCATGAGGCTCTTACATTGTGAATGAAAGCTCCTTGGAGGATGCCAATGCAACTCCAGCAAAGACCGGGAGTAGAGAAGCGTAGACCATAGGATGGAAGACCTGCAACTTGCCACTCACAAGTTCAGGCTCGGCAGGCTTTGAACTGTGCTAGCACCATCTAAATTCACATCTTCTCAGTTGCCATCTTTGATCCGACCGTTTCTGTTTGCAACTCGCCTGTCCAAGAATCAGCGCGGAGGCAATGGCGTTCACAGCAGGCTCCAAGGCCTCAAGGGACATGGCGGTTTTTCACAAGCAAGTCTGATCACATGTGATCGCTTCAGAGAAAAAGAAACGTAACCCTGTTAACTTCTTGTTCCTAGTAGCTACTTGCTCCTAGTAGTACGGCCAGGAGCCCCTAGTAGCGTCCTTGCTCCTAGTAGTAAGACCAGGAGCCCCTAGTAGCTTCTTGTTCCTCGTTTAAACAAGATTCTTCCTGGGACTTCTCTGATGAGAGTTCTTTTGTTACTCTTTTGCTTCGCGGTCTCACAAATCCACCAGAAAGCCAAACTGCCACACGGGTCCAACCATCGGAGAACTCCCGTTGAGTTCTCTTGCTCAACGTGCGACACTGAGAGGCCCTTCCTTTCGCGACACTGACTAATCTGTTCCTCCCTACAAGGTGGAGGCCATCGCTAGAAACAAAGCCAGCTATAGGAAGAAAGGATAAGAAAGGTCATTCGTATTCATTCGTAGGAGGCTTGCTAGTAGGACGAAATAGGTCCTCTCTGGTGATCCCCCCGTCTTCCCGCCTTCACGACGTGCGTGAACGACACGGCTACTGCACCTAGGGATGCCACTGTGGCCACCTGTCCAGAAGGGACACCGTTCTTAGGATTGTTTGTTTAAGTTCTTCACCGTTTTCTTCCTCCATCTTCCTCATTTCAATGTGTTCGAAGTAAGATCAAGGATCAATACGTAGTATGATCAATACTTGAAATCTTGAAAGAGTCTGCAAGCTGGCTTTGAACGCTCTGCTCACATCTGTTGTTCCTTGCTTTCAAAGAGGAGCTAACATGCAGATGCTTCTGACTGCTACCCCACTGTTGTGTTGCTTGCCTTACAAACGATGCCAGTCACCGCATGTCACTGCTTTGTTCCGGGCTCATGGCCATGACATGGCCTGGCCCGCTGCAAAGGCAGCACCCACCGGGGCCAACTTCAGGCAGTCGTCCTTGGTCATCTTGGGGGCCTCAAGTGGACGTGGTGTCGAACCGGTGTCGTGATGGAAAGGACAGGGATCCGCTCTAGCTCACAAAGCAAACAACGTTTCAGTGAAGCTTCTTGTTACTACTAGTAAGGCACTTGTTACTAGTAGCGATGCACTTGTTCCTAGTAGCTTCTTGTTACTACTAGTAGTGATGTCTGCGAAGTCCAACAAGTCAACTTTGCAATTCTATTTCTCAGAAACTCGCCTTTATCAGGCCGGAGCTCCACATGAACAGAGCGATTGGGATGCCTGATGCTAGCCTTGGTGATTTTGGCGGGGGTCAGACAAGGTCAAAGCAAGAAACAGTTGTTCCAGCGCTTGGGCTTGAAAGAATCTACAGTAAGCATTTGCTTGGACTTTTTCTTGCTATTTTACAGAAAACAAAAGCTTCTTTATCAACAAAGGCGCTCTTGTTAGTTCCCTAAGGCAAGCCCGTTCTCGCAACAACTTTGTCTGACAAGTGCAACTGAGGTACTGAAACCAGGAAACGGCCCAATTCGCATGGAACACAGTCAGTAACCTTGGAACGAATCAAGCCTGTGAAAGGTCAAGGATTCTCGGAGCTTGAGGGAAAGCACAGTGTGCAACAAAAATAAGGCGTCCTCACTGTCCTGTTCTGCTTTCGGGAATTCTTTCAATTATGATAGGGTCCTGGCTTCTTGTTCTGTATGTTGTACTGAACCTTGGACGGTGCGTTGACAAGGAAACAGCCACTTGCTGAGTCACACAAAGTCATCATAGGCCATTGGCATTGAAGAAGTACCATAGGCCAGCATAGACGGGAAGCTTGATCTTGTCCCACAAGCCTCCCTTCCAAATCAGCAAGCAAAGGTTGAAACATGTCATCGGCAATGGTCGAACAACATCGCGCCGCGCGAGTCATGCAGCAAAGCACGCAGTGACTTTTGTTCGCAAGCTTTTTCAAGAGGAGCCGCAATTTCTGAAGATGTTAGCAAAACCCATGGGTCTTTCACCTCAGGAATCAATCTGCATCTTCCAGCAAACTATGAAACAAAAGCCAACATGTCACAGTCCCTCCATATCATAGTACAACCTATGGTGGCTAGAGTCCACATCCAACTCATCAGGTCGCATCGGCCGCTGTGATTCTTGAGCTTTGACAGCAGCACGGTCCAATCCAAACTCCTGTTGCAGGTCACGCTGAGTTGCCACCGTGTAGCGCAACTGTACTCAACAATTTTAAGAAGACTCCCCAGGATCCTAGCGTTTGGAGAAAATGAAACTTGGCAGTTTGCTGTCAACGTGTAAAAATGTGCCATGGCTGTGACAAGCTCATTCTACCGTGAATTACTGTGAGCTCAGGTTCTGGGTGATTGCGGCTTAGCTAGGAAAGCTTGCCACCACATGAGGCAAATGGATCATAATGGCTCTACACTTGCCTTTTTCCTTGGGCGAAGTTATGCGAAGCTCCTTCTTGTAGGCTTCCCACATTTCATCCAAGTATTGCTCCCGCTCCAGGCTAAACTCTGCATGTAGCCATTCCATGCCAAATGCCTGGGTGAATGTGTTTCTAATTGAAAGCACGACATGCAAAAACGCTTTCCCTTTGCAACATACAAACATGAATGTGTGTTTTCCCTTTGCAAATACATCCCTTTTTCATGTTCTATTACCTTGATGGCTTCTCACCTATAGTCATCCCGGCTCCAGGCGGTCGTGAGACTGTGCAGCTTCCAAGTCCGCTTGTGTTATCAGATACCAAGTCCAACAAAGGATCTATATATATAATATATAGTTGCTGTGTACATCCGTATCTGCATGACGGTTTAGTGAGAATGATTAGAACCCACAAACCTGCTTCGTCAACCGCACCCAGCAGTGCTGCCACTGCCTCGGCAAAGACCTTCTCTTTGGCATTCTCCATGATCGCAGCTGGTGCACGTCGGCCTTTGCCTGTGCAAAGAATGTGCACCGAACATCCCCAGGTTGATCTGGGCATTCCAATGATTGCGCCGAAGGAAATGACTTCACTCGTAGCAGAAAGCGAAACAGCAGCCCTCTTGTTTCTTGCGGCAAGGTGTGGAGTGGCAAAACGTTCAAGACCTACGGCAACTCCGGGCCTTTTCCAAGTCTATCGTCTACAGATTCCCGTGATTCTGGTCCCTGTGTCGTGTATGCAGCAATACGGGCAAGTAGGGTTGCCTGCTTGCCTCCACTGCAAAATGCAGTCTTCACAGAAGTTATCGTGCCCACAAGGCTCCAAAACAACATTGGAGCATCGGTCAAAGCATATGCAACAAGTTAATATTTCTGTTGTCAACTTTCCAAGTTCACTATACATTCCTTCCCATTCCTCAAAGTAACTGTGGCAATGCGGGCAAATCGAGTCGTTTGCCTCCATGAAGCGCAAAATGCAGCCCTCACAGAAATAGTGCCCGCAAGGCAAAATGATGTTGGAGCGGTTGTTTCCGCATATGGAGCAAGCCAAATATCTCTTTACGTCCTCCATTGTCAACACCCCTTTGCTCAATCTCTCGCCATTAAAAGTAACAACATCACCACGTGAGACCCTGCATTCAACTTCTGGCCGCCTCCTGCCAGCAGGGTTCGACGACTCGCTGCATACTTTGAGCATAAAAGATGTGTCACCGGTGTCAGTCACAGTTGGCGGGTTGAGTTCCTCCGCCATGTTGCTATCGATGTTCAATGACATGTGGCCGATACCAAGGCAAGCACGCCAGTGATACACTGCATTCCGTGACCAAGGCATGGGACAATCTTCGTACCACAAAGAAGCAGTGATAGGCTCTCCTGATCTGTTGTAAACGGCTATTGGAACCAAGTTCGCAGTCTGTGCCGTCTCGTTCAGAACTACTTCCCTGATACCATAAGCAACGCCGCCGCCGAGCAGTGAGACCCCAGCACCTATGCCAAGCACAGCAAGCGCCGGTAAAGTCGTCATGACTGTTGTGGTTCCCCATGGAATAAACCCCAAGAAATGATATGGGACGGTGGTGGCAATTGGAACCGCCGCGGCCGCGATGCCACCGCCAATCCCTGCACCAGCGGCACCGCCAATTGATACTACTGCATTTCGAGCCTGACCACTGTGTGGAGTTTCATTAGGGTTCCAGCATTCGTTCACAAAGTGCTCGCAATTGTTCTTGAATAGCCCATAATCCCATGCATATGCGTCATCAGCCCAGGCTCGAGCACGCTCAAGTATGTCGCGTGCCTCTTGAACAGTAGCAGGTTGCTTGACCACCCGAGGTCGTGAGGAAGAACGGCTCTCAAAGGCTCGTCTCTCTGTCCGAACCACACATATATCTCCATTTTCACCGCTGACGTGTATGTATGCATCATTCTTACGGTCAAAGATTGCATGATGTTCATACCTTACGCCCACATTGCTGCTCCCTCTGAAACTGTAGCCAGTGCCGCTAGACGCCCCCTCCACCGCATTGCTGCTCCTGCTGAAACTGCTGCCGGTGCCGCTAGCCACGCCTTCCACAATAGCAACGTGCAAACACGGCATGATTCCTGCTCGTTCCAGCTTCGCCTCATATTCCAATCGACGGAAGAAGACAGCTGCCATGATGGGATGTAGCAGCAGGAAGCCAATCGGCCAATCGAAGGATGTCGAGATTTCAGTCCAGGCTAGCAGATGCTATCAGAACATCTAGCTCAAATCACTGATCTCTGATATAGAAATGATCAAGTCTAGGACAGTCTAGGGGCTTTTTTTCACTTGCTACCTCTTCCTGGGCACAATGACAACAGTAATAGAAGGCATGACAGTTTATGCCATGAAGCCATAGTATAGTGACTACAATGTGGTGCTTTACAAGCTGGGTCTTTGCCAGCTTGGGCCTGTGCAGGATGTCTGTAGAAAAAACATAACATATCCGTGATTCAAACCAATGGCAGCAGTTGGCTAAGCCTCAAGAGCAAGTAGATGTACGTATGTAGCATATCCACTGAATTGTGGAGTGCGTTCAAAATGAAAACCCAAGCAATGGTAGAGTTCGGGTTTGTAGACAAGACAATACATGATTTCAAGTTGTGCTTTCTCTGCCTTTGAAGAGGACTCGGGCGACTCCAGCAGCCACCAGGGCTTTGCAACACTCCCAGCAGGGTGGTAACCTCGGTGAACGAAATGGAATTGTTGCCCGCGTTGAATGGTTCTTGAAGCACGCTGGGCTCTGCTTCTTCAACGGCCCCAGGTCACTGTGGGCAAAGCTAAGTGAACAACGCCACATACAGCCAGGAGCCTTTCATTGGGATCCCCTCTCTTGCGCAACCTGGGCGAACGAAGAAAGCGGAAATCCTGTGGTGGAATCCTTGCAATCCACTTGTAGCAGAACTCGAGACAGTAATTCACTTGAAGTGCACCCAACAGCAGAAAACAAAGGCACTGTTGGAGGCCTTGTAAGCCATGAATTCAAGGCTGCAACATGGAACTTCAAGGGACTCACAAGGGTCAGTCCTCGTCGCGTCAAGACATCTTCTGAACGGATCACGTCAAGCTACGGCCGATGATTTGCATCTCCGAATGGATCTCATTCTGCGGCGGTTCCTTCCGATTCCAGGGTCTCATACCCGCATTGGGGTCCCTTGGAATGGTTCCGAAGCGCGGTGGCCTTGGATCGATACAAGGAGCATTACAACACAACAACACAAGGCACACATTAAGCTAGGCCATTTTCATGTGCCTTCTTAGCCTTGTGTTGTCCCAACCTATACTAACCATGTATATAGTGTTCTACTTCATCCTACTCTGTCGCCAAGGGGCGTATTGATGCCAAATCCAATCACCTGCATTCAAGGTAGTGATGCGAAAGAGCTCAGGTGATGGATTCGAGCCTACGGGTAAGGGATCAAAATAAAAATAAAAATAGAATCAAAAAACATATTCAACGGGGATCAATAAAAAAATAAAAAGGTCATCAAAAAAAAATATTCTAGCCCACTGAGGATGGTTGGGGTACTAGTAGTAGTAGCAGTAGCAGCAGCAGCAGCACCAGCGTAGCAGTAGCAGCAGCAGCAGCAGCAGCAGCAGCAGCGCAGCAGCAGCAGCAGCAGGAGGAGGAGGAGGAGTAGTAGTAGTAGTAGTGGTAGCAGTAGCAGTAGTACCTACTTTCTTCCCAGGGAGCTGCCTCTAGTAGAAAGCAATCAAGCCTCTATTTGCGCAAGCAGGGGACCAGGAGATCGACAGACGAGCGCCGTAGGAGAGCAAAAGACCAGCGGACCAGGAGACAGAAGGACTAGGATACCAGGGGACCAGCGGACCACAGGACCAGAGGACCAGGAGACCGGAGGACTAGGGGACCAGTGGACTAAAGGACCAAGGCACCAGGAGACCAAAGGACCAGTGGACCAGAGGACCAAGGGACCAAAGGACCAAGGGACCACATTACCAGAGGACCCGCAGACCACAAGGCCAGGAGAGCAGCGGAAGAGGCCTATCAAGGAATATTGTTTTTTTGATTCGCTTTTTATTCCTTTTTGATCCTGTTTTTATTTTTTTTGATGCTCTTTTTATTTTTTTTTTGATACCTATGCCCGAGCCTACCATATCCCATGTGCCATGGTGTATCATGGTGCCATGTGCCATGCGGCCGCCTCAATCTCAACATGAGAGACATTAATCCGCGGAGGACGACACATCATTGCACTGCAGCGCCCAGCGGTGTAGTTCGCCACTTTGAAGCAATTCAAACGGGCCAAGAGTGCCTGGACAATCCCAAGGTGGGACCGTGGGACCGTCGTTCGCAAATCTCTTGGACTGCCTGGTGAAATTGAATGCACTTGTGTCCTTTACAGCAAGTAGGAAAAAACTGCCGTTGAATGCCTGCATTCCTTACAATGAAATGAAGAAAGAACAAGGAAAAGGAATTAAAAACAAAGAAAAGCAACGCAGAGAGAGAGAGAGAGAGCGAGAAACATAGAGACACAATACATTTGCAGTCCTTGCACCAAACAGTTCCATTCGAATTATTTCCAAGGCACCAAGCGCAAGAGATTCTCGTCCAGGCTGAGGTCTGGACCTTGAAAGTCAACTCGTTTCATCATATCTATATAATCGCTACAAATCGAATGGTTGGAACATGTTTGAGGAAATCGACTATGTAGCAGTAGTAGGTTGAATCCAAAACGCTTTTCTTTGTCCAGACCGAGCAACTCCAACGCCATCCAAAGGTCTCGAAGTTTTCAAAGGGGCTAGAGCTGTTGGGCAACCGAACTATCGGCCTAAGCGAATTGGAACGAGAGTAGCAAGCGTTCTCAAAATGCAAGACTTGGCTCTGACGTTCTTAAACAAATCACAAAACCGCAGTCAGCTTTGTGTTGGTCAGGTATAGTCAAGATCAAGATCGAAAAAGATTTGATCCCCAAATTGTGCTGCAGAAACCCTAGACCAGCACAATTCTGGATTTGAATCTCATTTCAGGCGATGTTCTGCACATGTGCTCGTCGAAGCGTCCGCGCTGGCAAAGGCCTGCAGCATGGCAGCATGTCCCATTTTTGCTTGCTTTTGTTTGTCGCTTAAGAACTTTCAAGAACACTAGTTGTGGGTGCAGGAAAAGCATGGCCCTGGACGGCCCTAGCAGCAGGTGTCTGTCTGTGCATATTGTGGTCTTCGGTGCACTCTCCTCTCTTGTTGCCTTGGCCGAAGAACAGTATGCCACGCTGGGCAAAGGGCAACCGCCATAGCAATGAAATGACAAGCATGAGTCAAAATAAAAGTCCTGCTTCTTCATCTCATGCAATGTTCGAGAAGTTCGTGCTATGAATTGTAAGCGATGGAGGGCCTAGTAGCACGGGGTGTTAAGAGCAGGAGTTCTAGGTTCAGCTTATTCCAGTGGTTGACGGCAGGTCTGCGTGAAACGGCTCTGCTTCTGAGCAATATTTGATCGATAAGACTTTGCATGTGGTTCATCAAATGTATTCCTGAGATGGGCTCTTGGTGGCAGCTAAGACTGGTAGCCAAATGGCTGAGGCAGCTCAAACAGATTGGCACTAAGTTTAGTCAGGACATGGAATTATGGATTGTCCTGACAAACAAACGGACAACCCCCTGTCGTTGTCGAGAAAGCTTGTACAGTACATTGTTGATGTGCAGTGTCCTCTTCGTTGTAAGAACTCCAACCCTGGACAGCTTCACACAACGATACCTTTTATCCTCAATACGTGCGATGAGAGGCTTCGGCCTCTCTCCTGACTGGATCTTTGAGCCAGGAGATGATCGATCTCTTTCAGGCATCCAACCGCTACGACTTTTGCATGGCTTAATCCACACTGGCTATAATGTCTGAGCTCAAGAATATCATTACATTTTCAACCAGGAAAACATCTGGAAACATGCATCTTGCCGTGTATAATACATGTCATGTCTGCTCTTACAAGGCTATCTTGACCGCCTTGATTTTCTCTGCTTAAAGCCTGCCTAAGCTTTTGTAATGATCCCCGTGGGTTCACCGAAGACCGCGCTGAGGATCTCCTCCGAGGGCTCTGTGCCGTTGAGGTAGCAGATCACCAACTTGGAAATCTCCATGGTGAGTCCCACCACGGGGTTCCTGAGAACATTGTGTCTCTCCATGTCCGCCTCTACTAGGTTGGAGGCCATCGCTCTTAGGTTGGCTAAAGATGGCTAAAAGGTGTGTACTGTGTTTAAGTCGATCTATGACATCTATCAGGGTGAATTATAGTATTTCGCGGGTCGTCGCTTATTTTCGTTAATTTGGAAGTGGAATTAAATGACGTCGTCGGAAATACGAAATTAAGTGATGTCGGGTCGGAACCAACATTGGACCACGTGGATACACGCGCACGCAACAACACTGCATTGTCAGCAACGCCTTTCTCTTTGACAAGGCCGGAGTTTCGTGGATGGTTTTCATCGGGTCGCTGGGCAATTGAACTCCGTTAGGCTAGGGCTTCCGCTGTTCACTTGGTGCAGATGACCCCTTCCACCCCAGCAGATGCAGGAACGTGCCTATCTGCTGCAGATAGGGCTTCTACTGTGTTTTGATGAACAACAAACCCGCACACCAGCAGACGGGGAAAATGCGCCTATCTGCTGCAGATAAGGCTTTTGCTGCGTGTTGATTGGGACCCCCCTTCCAATGCAGCAGAAAGCGGAACGCGCCTATCTGCTGCAGATGGGGCTTCTGGTGTCGCTTGCGCAAAGAGAAGCAAAGCGGCTGCTCTACCACAAGAGGTCCTATAGCCTAATGGAAAGGCTGACGCAGGTCCTGGGTTCGATTCTTCCAGGCCTATCTGCTGCAGATAGGGCCCCTGCTGTGTCTTGATGAAAGACAGCAGGCGGAGAAACGCGCCTATCTGCAGCAGATAGGGCCTCGAGTGTGTTTTGATGAAAGACAACCCCTTCCACTCCAGCAGGCGGAGAAACGTGCCTATCTGCAGCAGATAAGGCCTCTACTGTGTTTTGATGAAAGACAACCCCTTCCATTCCATCAGGCGCAGGAGCGCGCCTATCTGCAGCACATAGGACTTTTGCTGTTTTTGGACTTGTAGCCGTATGTGTGTGTGTGTTCTGTGTGTATGAGTCAAGAACCTTAAATTCAAAAAGTGGGGCGTTATTTTCAGGTGAGGTCGCTGAGGTCGGTATAATTCATGTAGATCTACGATATGTCTCTCACACGTGTCTGACACATCTATGTGGCACATTTGCATGATAGTTACAAGACGCACACAACATGCAGTGTTGGTACATAAAATGGTAAAAGGTTCATAGTATGTGTTAGAGCCTTTCCTTCGGGGTGAGAGAAGAGGGAAAAACAAGAAAAACACTGCTTTGTGTCACTAGCCTTGGCTCGTCTTGACAAACTCCTTGTCAGGATCCAAGAAAACATCCGAATCCTGTGATTTCAACGAAGCCTTGTCGGGCATGCTCAAATCCACATCGTCAACGGCACAAAAGTGGGTGATCTTTGGATTTGCCTTGAGCCATTTCCTGATCTCCTTACAGCGCTTTTCTCGAAAAGAGCTGTGAAGCGTCTTGATCACGCCCGGAGTTGCCTGGTCCAAATCTGGGGTTGAGCTATACAAATCTGGGATTCCGTGCTCCTCAAAGGCACTTTGGATGCCTTCCTTCAAAACCTCCTGCTTCCGCCAATCGGAGGATAACACAATTCGAGCCTCGGTCTTTTGGACAATGAACCTTGGGCGGTGCTGAAGCTGCAGTCAGCCAGTCCGAGTGAAAAAGATTGATTGAAATAGGCTGGTTTAACGAAATCACACATTGAGCTACTCTTTAACCAGGTTCAAAACTTTGCGCAACATTGAATTTAATGAATCTTCACACAAAAAAAAAGTGACATGAGACCCTGAAGGAACCCGACAAAGCATCCAGACTATCGTCTGTGGCCCTTTCAGTATTGTGTTCGACCAAATGCAAGCTGCAACATCGGGAATCAAATCACTACAAATTCATCAAAAGTGTTGACTTCAACTCATTGTAGAACGTAGCAAAAAAACTAGTGTTGAAAAAGAAAGAACAGCCATAGACATCGGTATTGGGCCATCGCTAGTATGTTCTTTCTTTTATACTTTCCCCCGCCTGAGAGCTCGCATGGCGCTGGGCCAGAAGTCCACGCCTGCTTTGGCTTCGGAGCTTCCCAGCAATGGCACCCGGGCTCCGTTGATCTCGATGGTCCGCGTGTTCTGAAAAGCGTCTTGCCTGAGAACAAGAAGCTACTAGGGGGCTCCTGGCCTTACTACTAGGAGCAAGAACGCTACTAGGGGCTCCTGGCATCGCTACTAGGAGCAAGAACGCTACTAGGGGCTCCTGGCATCGCTACTAGGAGCAAGAACGCTACTAGGGACTCCTGGCATTCCCACTAACAAGAAGCTACGTACTGGGGTGGAGGCCATGGCTACTAGAGGCAAGACTTAGGCCACTTGCCTGAGGAATATATAATCAAATGAATCATCCGCAACGTGACTTCACTCACCGTGCAACACAGTGGAACACCACGGCAAATGACCAGGACCAGAATGTAATATCCATTGAAAATCTGCAATCCTTCCTTTTATGTGCCCTTTCTGCCTGCCTTGGCTGCAATATCACATCTATCTACCACAGGCTAAATCGGTAGGTATGTACTGAGAAATCGAGGCAGATCGGGGAATCACAAAAACAAAGGACACGTGCCTCTCAAAGAAACAACACGATATGATATGGATTTCTTTACGTCTGTACCTAAAGAAAAAGGTTCTGTCAAGGGGTCACCAGGGTCAATTGACCACCCCATATTTTTGGAAGTTGTCATTTTTCAACACTGAGCGTAGTGGTAGTCGCTTAGGCCCAAACCATCCAAAACCCCCGGTAGCGGTGGGCCCCTCCCTGGGTGGGGGGGGCAAATTGGGCCATGAAACTCCAATGGCATCTGAGCCCTGTGCAATTTGTGAGTCTTGAGACCGCTGTTGTTTGGAAATGGGCATGGGCATGGGATGTCAGTCGTTGAACACTACGGACAATAAAACTGCACTTGATTCCGCAAAGGGCCAGATCTGAAGGTTCTACTAGAAGGCCTTTTCTTGAAGGTTCATCTCCCCAGCTGCAACATGCTGCAACATCTAGAAACAAAGCTTAGAAGTGCCTCATCTCCACAAAAGTTCACACACAAAAAAGGCAGATCTACGGACGTCTGAGCGAGGCCATTGCAGATCTTTGGAAGAACATGTCGCACCATCCGGTGTCGGTCCTCACCCGGTGTGGGTCACGTGCACCGACTCACCGTGCCTGCTGTGCAAAGGTCTGAGAACTCCATCCTCGAAAATGTCGGAGCGTTTGGTATGGCAATAAAATGACATCTATTATCTAAAGAACAAGAAAAACACAATAAACTAAAAAAGGAAAACGGCACGAAAGAAAGGATTCATCAAAGCATTCTTTCTAGCGTACAGTATATGTAAACACATTCTAGCTTGAAACAAGGTCCAAGACCTACTGTCCTCAGACTGTCCTCTTAGGTCCTCTGTATCAGTTGGAGGATTGGACAAGTTTGGAATTGAACGGTTCATCTCCATCCGAATGAGCTCGAAGCTGAACTTTGAAGAAAGAATGACTGTCAAACATGACTCGTAGCAAGAAAGCGTCCAAACGAATCTCCAAGTTGAAGGCAAGGATCAATGTCCAAAAAGATCACTCTGGTGGGGTCTTTCGTGGGCGTTGGCAAAGGTTGCACTTTCGTTTCGGCTACCTGCCACAAGCGGAAGGAGCAGAAGGTTGCACGTTCGTTCGCCGCTGAAACAGCGGGAACAGTTCCGCGCGACTGGCGCGTCGTCGTTTCGTTTCTGCTTCGTGCTGAACGCCCTGATGTTGGACCTTTGGCGCTGTGTTGACGATGCTGGCTTCTGGGAGATCTCCATAGAGTGAGGCCATTGGGTCATCGATCACCTTCAAGGTATTGCAAAAGGCTCAGCAAATCAGGGACAGAACCTAATTAAACTAAATTTAACTTTAAATTAATAGCTTTTTGTTACTACAGTAAGGCACCTGTTACTACTAGCGAGGCACTTGTTACTACTATATAGAATATTATAGAATTGCTCTTCCCATCTACCCGTGGAATGCACCAAAATTGCCTTGCGTAAAGGAAAGCACGAATAAAAGAGTTAAAGAATTTGGGACACAATGAGTGGCCGTTCTTTCCGATGGACTTCTTGCGGTTAAGCTCAGAAGCCACCACCCTTGCATGCACCACTGATTTCTTCCTTCCTTTTCTTGCTTCTATTTAGAAAGACAAGCGTGCTCCTTGAAAGAGCGCACTCAGCTTTGGTCCCCCCCCAATGTGCCCCGGCTGCGTCCTGCGGCTCAGTCTTCGGTCGCTTGGCCGGCGGAGCCACTTCGCCCATTGAGCCCAGCACCATGAAGACAGCCTTTGGGCCAAAGCCGAAAGAAGCCATTTGCCCTGCGCCGGAAAAGAAGGCCATCGCTAGTAGGTTGGGTGGACCTAAGATGGAACCCAAATATCTGTTAATTACATCTGTTTCTTGTCTTGAAATCATACTTCTTCGTAAATTCCTTGCACTCCTTGAGTTTACTCGCGATGGGGATAGTTTTAAAAAAACAGCCGATATCACATCTTATGGCATCGTCACATCGAAGGATTTCTCAAAGAAACTGAGCAATGAATGATATCTAACTGCTTCTTGAAGGACCCTAAACCCTTTTTTCCCCGTTGGATTGGGGAATCACTTCGATCACCGATCCGAAAACCGTTCCGTCGACAGACCGAAAACCGTCCGTCCTTCTGGCCACTTCACCGGCTCGTGAGCTTTGAGGCGCTTGGACTCCAGGAAGGTGCCATGAGTACTCTTCAAATCCACCAAGTATCGCTCACCTTCCACGTCCTGGACAGAAGCTGGAAGAGGAAGGAAGAGACCAGGAAGAGCGGACGGAAGCTCTGAAAGAAGATCTTCGCCCGGAAACCGGTGGAAACTGGGGTGGTCTTCGTGATTTATCTTATTTTCAGCAATGGCCACCAACCAACTTCCAACCTAATAGGAATGGCCTCCACCCTACGACCCGGTAGTAGCGCTGGCCTCCCTATTGATGATGGGAACGTTATATAGACGTTGATGTTCCCCAAATGCGTTGCAACAAAGCAGGATCACGGCTATCCGGGGCATCTGGTCCTGAAGCACCGCGGCATGTATTCTGGAAACCAACCTGGTCAAGCCGGTCGGCGACGCACACATACAAACAAAAAGAAACGGACTGAAGCATACCGAGATCATTTGTCAACTGAAGCCTTGAATGCTTCCTTGTAGAATTGAAGCCATAAGGCTAAGCAAGCTAAAAGCAAGCACAAAAAAGGCCCAAGCTTGACTACACAACAAGACACGACATAACTTTGATGAGTTTGGGCCGTGCCACTCGCCCTGCAGCTGGAAATCAGCTGTTTCGTGGCGACCAACCGTGTAGACCGACTTGTCTAGAACCTCCCAGCTGCGTTCATCCTGCGAGAAATTCTTCCAGATTCCACAGCTGCAAATTTCAAAAGACATGTGTATGATACGTGTGTGTGTGTGTGCGTCGCATATTTGCGGCAACATACAACAACACATGACATTATATATCAGAACTCCCAGCCAGCAGGTTGGAGGCCATCACTAGTAGGTTGGAGGCCATTGCTATTAAATAGGCTTCTTTTGCTATTAGGTTGGAGGCCATCACTAGTAGTAACAAGAAGCTACTAGGGGCTCCTGGCATCGCTACTAGGAGCAAGGACGCTATTAGGTGTCTTTTTGCTGTCAGGTTCCTGCTCTCATTTTTTGAATTCAACAAATCAGAACTCTCAGCCTCGTTGCCCAATGCACGCAGCTGACTCTTGTGTCTCTCAGGGCTCCGAGGAGCGGAACACCATTTGGGCCGGCGGAATTGCCCCTCCATGAAGTGAGAAGAATGGTTACTATTTTTGAAAAAATAACAAAGAACTTCGAGGAGTCTTGCTAAATCTTGCTAAGAACTGAAGTAGTGTGTCTCTTTTGGTCAAGTTCCTATGTGTTCTTGGTGATATAGTAATTCGTTTAGAATCGCTCCGATGCCGAAGCAAGAAGTTTCTTCAGAAACTCGGTAGAACCTTCGGCAAAGCTCTTAACTTTAGTGTTGTTTTCACATCGTGAATGCGACTGCTCAAATCACCATAGCACTGCAAAGCGCTGCAGCATTCGTGAATATGTCCCTGTGAGTGTGGCGCACAGCCAAGTGTTCTGTTCATGTGATCTCTCGAATGGAAGGTATAGCTTGGGTTTGAGTTCTGTTGCATCAAGCATGGAAATAGATAATATCTTAAGATGTTATGTATAATTGATGTATCTCTGTATCTCAATTTACTCTGAACGCACGAAGTTGCATCGCATTCCTGGTGTCATCCACACGCCGAGCCAGGGCCTTCGCTGACTCTGAATCTGCAGCTGCTGTCGCAGCAAGCGCTGTTGCAGCTGCAATGGCCCACCTGAGCGTTCAGCTGTTGCTGCAAATTCTCGGAAAATCAAGAAGCTACTAGGGGCTCCTGGCCTCGCTACTAGGAGCATTCTTACTATTAAAAGAAGCTATATATACTAGTAACAAAGTCCCATCGCTGCACATCGCACTACGCTCCACATGGGCTGGAGCGCAACCGACGAAGAAAGGTGGTTTGGGCCAGGCTTGTGACGCCCGTGCGACCAACATGCATTCCCACAGCCTAGTAACAGGTGCATCGCTAGTAGTAACAAGTGCCTTACTAGTAGTAACAAGAAGCTAGTAGTAACAAGTGCCACGCTACTAGTAACAAGTGCCTTACTAGTAGTAATAAGAAGCTAGTAGAAACAAGTGCCTTACTAGTAGTAACATTAGACGGCCTTTGCAAGCAAAACTTAGTCGTTGGCACTGTCAATGCGCTTCTTGTGCTATTTGCGTAACATGGGGAATTGCTTGCACGCTTGTGTCGGGTGTTGCATGGTGTTGCTATTGTGATGCGTTGCTCAATGTTGCTCACGCACAAATTCGGAAGGCGGTAGTAGAGCTGTGCGAAACAACACTCTTGCTGCTTCGTCTGCGTTGTGATCGAGCGCAGCCCCATGCTGTTTCATTCCTCGCAGTTCCTCTCGGTTCCTAGCGCTCCTTCCTTCATTCCTTTCTGTGCTGTGCCTCTGACAAGCTCGCAGAGTCCAAGGTCGCTGTTTTACCTGCACCTAAAGGTCTCTAAAGTGCCTCAGGGTAACTGCCGATCTTTCGGTCGACAGGCGGGCTGTCTTTGTAGAAATCTTCGTACAAGGCTGGACCAAGGTTGATTGAAACAGCACACTGCTTGGTGCTCTCCTGTCTTGGTGCCACACGGAGAGGCCTCGGCATCTTCATCTGCCTCACCAAGTCGAACGAAATGAGGAGCAAGAAGCTACTAGGAACAAGTGCATCGCTACTAGTAACAAGTGCCTTACTAGTAGTAACAAAGAAGCTACTAGTAGCTCCTGGCATTACTACTCTTAACAAGAAGCTACTAGGAACAACGGGCATCGCTACGAACGGAGCCGAACGGGGCTCTTGGCATCGGTCCCGGATTGGTCAAAGGTCGGTCCTTCTCGGTCCCGTCGTGCCTGGAAAGCCTTCGTTCGAGCTCCCACAAAAAGGCTCTCTGAAGCGACCTGCACAACCAAGCGATTCCACAATTCTGCCTACACAATGACACAACAAAGAAAGAACTTCGCCATCACAACCAAGCTAGTTCCTTTTAAGCATCCTAACTCGACAGCATCAAGGTAGAGCACTCCGGCTCCCCC